>QNGE01001966.1:109239-128317 GCA_008508345.1 Paragonimus westermani | reverse complement strand
TTTTGTTTGCAAGGTGTAGGCACCTTGATGCTGAATGTTTGAATAGGGACGTAGTCATTTTCAGTAGTTAGGTCCCTTCCCGTCCCCTTCTTTTTCCTTCTCTTCCTATATAGGGTTTGCTTTTTCTTCATGGTTGTGTGGCAGTTAAGCATTAGTGTGAACCACTGATGTATTGCTGTCTATGATGATGATGATGATGATGCAGGGACGTAGGGCGTGTGATGCGAAACGATGCCTCCGTTCGAAGAGAACCACTTTGCGGCGTGAACGTTACTTTGCATTCGCATTATACTCCTCGTTGGTCCCACTTCTCACAGCTGTAGTATACACCGTGCCGGCGTACCTATTTAATGTACGAGCGAGCCGGTGTATCACAGATTACTGCTTTCAAACAGACCGTAACTGGAACATTGTTAATCACTATGCCATTGCGTAGTCCATCATGCAATTCTTGCAATACTTCCGAAGGATATACGTTGACGTCTTCTGGTTTGTTGCTTCCTCCATGCACATTAACTACAAACGGCTCGGTCACAATAGGCCACTTCAATTGACAGAGCACAGACCATATTATGAACTTCCCTGCATTCGTTGGCGAGCAACGCGACAGTCCACCAGTGCGTCCACTGCACCGTGTATCGTTCACTGTAACTGTCGATGGTTGGAAAAAACTGTAAAGCCGCCAATGGACGCCGTGGACACGGGCTGCGAAAGTCTTGCCTGTCCCGCTGCACAAGGTTAATGGGTGCTTTGTGGCTGGTTGCGAAGTTGATGACCGTTCACACTGCTAGTCTGAAACCCTCTTGGATATGGCCATGCGTGGCACACAGTGATGAACCTGTATCTGCATCGTCGTGTGTTCCTTTTTCTCTTTCTCATGAAGTTTCCTTGTTTTTATTTACGTCCTCTTCTCTTTTGTATACATTCGTAGTAGTTCGGTATTCTGCCACTTCGTGGTCTGTCGTCGAAATCAACGGCAGCCCCCCCGTTGTACCCACTGGTGGAGCTCGAAACCGAAAATGATGAAAGCAACGTTTCAATCTCTGCTAGATTCCCACATAACCCATAATTAGTCACTTACGCAAATGGCCGTTTCTGGTCATTCTTCTGAAGCCAATACAATTACATGAAATACACGCGATTTGTACGTTGAATTGAGTCGTGTTCTATGGATCAGTGACTATCTGACAGTCTCACCGATTTGCCGCATGCGTTGAATGTTTCGGGGAGAAATTCAGATAGCATGAACCAAATCTTAGGACTGGCACTACCTGAATAGTCAGTTTGCATTTTCGGTGGTTCTCTGTGGAAATTAGAGGCTACCGTAACACCTAAGTCGCTGAAACGTAGCACTGATCCAGGTCCAGCTTCCTTCCATTCTTTTTTCAAATGTGATGACGAGAAGTTGATGTCTTAGGTGGTAACACTCTTTCAGTGGATTGCGGAACTGAAGGGGTATCTCCTGAATGGTACCTATCAACACTTATTCTCTTCTCCACAAGATGACCCTGAGTCTGTTCGACAACTACAGGTGCACCAACTTTGTCTACCTCGTGCCCAAATCACATGTTGACTAATGTGTCTGCTCACAAAAGCCGGAGAAAGTCATGTTTTCAGGCGACCGTCAGAATTTTCGCCCACGTTTTTACCCTCTGAGGACCTTTGAACAGTTGCGTTCGTGTAGGCAATTTTTGGACGCAAATGTAACCTTCGGTCAGGTTGTTTCTAGTTTCCTTTGAAGTTGTTCATTTCGCGAAAGAATTCTAGAAGAATGTGCGCATCAATTAGTATTGTTCAACGCTTGCCCTGTAAGCAGGTTATCACCTCATATCCTGCGTCCTGTTGGTTTATCGCTTAAAATGTAGTTCGCTAGAGGTGTCTGGTCTTCCCATTCTCTCTTAACTTTGTCACGGATGACACTCTTGAAGATGCGCATGGGAATCCCAGTTATCTTGGAATTGAGTCTGAATACAGTTGATACTCATGGTGAACCATTTTTGCTGAAAGAAACAGACCATGTTGAACACGTTGACTGACCGTTCTGGTCTGTTTGGAATGTCAGCATATTTAAGGTGCGCAGTATCGCTGGGATGCACCAGCTTCGACCACTGTTGCTGGCCATCTATCCGAAATTGAGGACCCTTTAACTAACTCGTTATTGTCTTGTCAGCCCACAGCGTTGCTTATGACATATCAGCGTGAATAGTGATGGCACGTGTTGCCTTTCCTAACCTTCATGCTCGGTGGAGTCATGATGGCACCCAGCTGTCTCTGAAAAATGTGGTTCATGACGCCGATGTACGATCCACTGCGTAGTAGTCGGGAACCGTGGCCTGTCCACAACAAATATGTGGACAAACTTGCTGGCTTTTACGATGGTTGTCTGCTAATTCATCAACATTAAACAGGACAGTCACATGAGTAACGCAGCTGTTCGTTTGCATTTTTTTCCGGAATCTCAGGATGCGCGATCGATTCATCAAGCTATAAAAGTGCAAAGCTTGCGACATTGGGATCATGTGCTACATAGATCGATGATCTTTCACCTTACCGGGCATTATTTGTCAGGGCCACGGACGGTTGGGCAACAACAGCAGGTTTTATCAAATGAATTCGGAATTATCTGACTAGTCCGCCAAGAAAAATGAATAGTTATCCCGCCTGGTTGGGGACTTCACGGTTTTCCAGATCGTTGGTTAAAAGTTCTGTCTGACATGGCAGCCTGTCGCAATTACTTACGTCCACTACATTAATTCCGTTCATTAATTTTTCATTTTGTCAAAAACTATATTGTTTCTCGTCATCATCCTCAGTAATACGTCAGCCGTTCGTCTCGATGCCTAACTGCCATACAACTAAAGGAAAGAAGAACAAGCCGTAGCTGAAATAAAGGGCAGAGAAAAGATCCAACTACTAAAATAGGATATCCGTACTAAAACAGTGCCCAAAAGTATTAAAAGGTGTCTACATGTTGCAAACAAACAACTGGGCAGAAAGTGGAAGTAAGGTGTTTTCCACACGACACCTTCCTTCACAGGTGACTCGGTCAAACAACATGCACGCCACTAAAACTGATTAGCCGCCAGCTCACCTAGTCTCTCACCTTAAGAGACGAACCCGACCTACAGTGGCCAACCTCTCGGTGAACGTCTTTATTCTTCTACACCACGTCATCGTCTCTCCACCTTACGCCAGTCGGTTGTGGCATCGGCAAAGAGCTCTCAGTGTGACGGCCGACTAGCTGGCATCTTTAATACGTGACCTATCTAACTGCATCTGCGTAAACCCAAAGTTTGAAAAATGTTTTACTTGGCAGTCGCTACTTGATACCAGCTTCCTAACCCCTCCATCGCATACTGGATGATGCCACCGAGTTCGAGCTATCGAACGTGGGTATCGTCGAACACCTAAAGACGGTTAACGCACATTATGAGCGGCAAAGTTTCATAGCTGTAATGTGGCACAGTTTCCATTGTCGTCCTACAAACGTAGCTTTTGAGCTTCCGAGAGGTCCCCCTCCATATATGTCCTAGATTGGCGGATACCACCAGATACCGGGAGGCACGCGCTTCTAGATCATTCCCTATAACTCTCCCTCTGTTGATCATCACCATCATCATAGACAAACACATCAGTAGTTCACACTGATGCTTAACACGACCATGGAGAAGAAAGCAAAGCTAACCATGTATAGGAATAGAGAGGGAAAAAGAAGTGAACAGGAAAGGACCTAACTACCAAAAATAGCTACGTCTATATTCAAACATACAAAGCCAAGTTCTTACACCTTGCAAACAGACAGCCGAGCTGCAAGTGAAGGTAAGACATCATCAGCACGACAGCCTCCTCACGGGTTTCACTAAATGCGCGCACTTCGCAGACAACTCGGCCAAACAATGACAACATTCACGCCACTGAGCTAGATTAGCCACCATCTCACCTAGAGTCTCCATCCACCGACTCCTTGAGTCGCGGGGTGCCAGGACTGGGAGACTTACCCGACCTACAGTGGCTGGCCCCTTAGTGAAAGAATTCATTTCTCTACACCAGGTCATCATCTGTCCACTTCGCACCTTACGCCAGTCAGCCGCACCATCGGCGAACAGTGCTCGATGTGGCAGATGACTGGCTGGTATCCTTAATACATGTCCTAACCATCTAAGTCTTCAAATATAAGGAATGAACAAAAAAGCTCGTTTGACAGTCAGTGCCAAACACCGCTTTCTAACATCCTCACTACTTACTTGCTGGTGCTACCCGATACAAGCGATCGAACGCAAACATCAATGATCAAATACATAGAGACAGTTCACGTCCTCTACTCTGAACGGCCGTGGTTCGCTGTCGTAAAGTAATACAGCTCTCACTGTTATCTTATATGCGCGACCCTTAAGCATTAGAGAGTTGCCTCTCTGTCGCCATAGGTGCCCCAGATTAGCGAGTACCAACCTCACCTTCGAGGTATGCGCTTCTACTTCATTCTCTACAACTCCGCCGCCGCTGGTGGAGCTCCCCAGGTGCAAAAACCGATTGAAGACCCCCATGACTTCGTTACCTGACGTAAAATCTGCGTAATCACAACAGTCTTGCAGAAGCACTTTACATTTCGAGGCTACAAAGCACATTCCGAAGCATTGAGCAGAGTGCGAAATAACATCTAACATGATTTGTGTTGCCTGAAAGTTATCAAACAGCAACATCATGTCGTCAGCATAATCAAGGTCAGCCAACCTTCCACGAGGTAGGAGGTCCACGCCGGCATCTTGTGAGTGCCGGAGACGGCCCTTCATTATTTCGTCCATAATGAGATTGGACCAAAATGGTGAAAGTGGAAATCCTTGACGTACTTCGCTCATGGTACTGAAACTGTCACCGTAAACCCTAACGTGAACTGAAGTATGGGAATAAAGCGCCGATAGTAAGTTCACGTACTTGGTCTGTACATTCCTGTGCTTAAGTGACTCCAAACGTCTAGACCGATCCACCGAATCGAAGGTAGCCTTATAGTTGAGAAGTGCGGCAGTTGTTTGTCGGCGATATGTTTGACGCTGTTCTCGAATTTTACGAAATGTAGAAGTGTGATCTATATATCCCGGTCCAGGGCGAACCCCTCCCTGTTCTCCCCTAATGTTTGCTGCTCGGGCTGCAGTGAGTCGACGAATTACAATGGATGCCAGAACCCTAGTGATGACTGGGGTCAGATTAACTCCCCGATGATTTTCACAAGACCCCTTGATACCTTTCTTGAATACGGGGCCTATTGTTGAATGAACCCAGCATGCAGGGATGGTCTCCGTCGTCCAAATAAGTTGAAGCAACCGAGCCAAAACCCTCATTAACGCCTCCCTACCTTCTTCGAAGTTTGCTGGCACGGTGTCATTTGGCTCAGCCACCCTATTGCTTTTAAGAGCCGAAATTCAATTGTGGACCTCAGTCTTAATGGGTGATTCCAGTCTACCAACTAGAGTGCTACATTACAAGTTTATGACGACAATACAGTAGAAACAGGAGGCCAGCTAAATTGACCCTCAGTGTTTCGCTCATCGCTCTAACCTTCTGGACTTATGATAGATGAGTGTGCTACCTGTCTCGCGGATAACTTCACTGATAGACGGTCGCCTGGGGACCATTGGCACAGATAAGCTTGATGAGTGTGTCGATGTTCTCTGAAGCAAAAGCGGTCTCCGTTTCCTTAACTTTCCTTAGCCTCATGATCAGCGTTTGGGCGACGTTTCAGTTTCCTAGGGGTATCTCCTCTAGACTTATTCTGTGAACTGTCAGGAGGAATGTTCCGTTTGGCTTCTAATAACTCCAGGAATTTCGCCGAGATCTAACGTCTGTTCAACACATGTACCTCCGTGTCGCATGCTACTGTACCTGCTTCCCGAAAGGCCTGTAAGATCTCAATCCAGCAACCAGTAGGATCTTCAGGGTGAGCATTACTAAAGCTGCTTTCTGGACTGATTCGATACTTACGCTTTAGCGATGGTACAGTCAGTTTCTCAACAGATAGTCGTTGCTGTCGATGGGGTCGTTGCCCAAGAAAAGTAAGAGCAACGTGCCAACGCAATATCTGAATCCAAGTACATGCTCTATTAAGAACGACAGTCCTAAATGGAATCCCGTCACCTATAACTAACAGCTGTGGCCTGTCTGAGACCGAGCCTGATTTGGAGAAAGTGGGTACCAAGTATGACACGCACGATGCCTGAAACTAGTGATGGCTAGATTTAGCTTATGCTCAGCATACAGCTGCAACAATTGCCCGCCATTTTCTGATCGGTTAGATGCTGTCCCAAACCTGCCAGGACTATACCTACTCCAGCCTGACCAATAATGGTGGCCGTGGAATCACTCGAGGTGTATAATCAGTGTCGGGTAGACAGTGTGGATACTTTTAAGTTACGTTGACTGCTGTTCTGGATTCTAGTTTCCGAGATACAGCAGACTTCGACTTGCAATGAGTCTAACGTTCGTGTGAAAGCGGCCTGGTGACCTATTTGTTTTAACAAGGAACGAGGGAGGTCTGAGGCTGAATGGCAAGAGATGGAACTTACCGGCTCAGTGTTACTATTATTAACTATATCTGTTGTGTGACCTGTAGAGTAAGTATCAGGAATGCAGGTCGGGAAGGGGCTTGAAAGCTAAATTTAATGGGATAGCGGGTAGAGTTAAGTATTAACATGTTTTCGCCTATCCACCGTGCTGTATGCATCATATAGGGCGACTCGATTTATACTGCCAGACGGCCGTTGCAGTATGAGATTAACAGTGTTGTGATTATTCGTGGTTATATATGAGCTGAGATACTGTCAGGACGCCCAGACCTCTGTTGATACAACAAACTGGGTACATTAGTCAGTCAGCAATTTCCATATCTTTATTCTCGAACGCGACGTAATCATGGTTGCATTGCAGGAAAAATTCGCACTCTTAAGAAACACGGCACATCCCGATGTATTTAGCAAAGTACGGGAAAGCGTCTAGCATTCTTTATGCTAGTTGTAAACTGTCAGATAACAGCACCTCGTCAGCCTATTCAGGGTTAGTCAGTGTTCCACCAGGTTAGATACCTACGTTAACATTTGGCGAGTTCTGCAAACAATCCTCGTTTATTTCCCTTATGACCAAATCAAACAAAAATAATACAAGCGGACGGCAGCTAACGACATGGCAAATTCTGATCAGACTCATCATCATCATCATAGACAGCAATACATCAGTGGTTCATACTAATGCTTAACTGCCACACAACCATGAAGAAAAAGCAAACCCTATATAGGAAGAGAAGGAAAAAGAAGGGGACGGGAAGGGACCTAACTACTGAAAATGACTACGTCCATATTTAAACATTCAGCATCAAGGTGCCTACACCTTGCAAACAAACAACCGAGCTGCAAGTGAGAGTAAGGCGTCATCAGCGAGACAGCTTCCTTACGGCTTTCACTGCCCCGCGTCATTAAATGCACTCAGTTCACAGACAACTCGGACAAACAACGACAACATTCACGCCACTGAGCTCGACTAACCACCATCTCACCTAGAGTCTGCATCCACCGACTGTGAGTCGCGAGGGTCCCAGACTCCATCGTTCATGGGTGGACGTGATACACAGCGATAGGCGGGTGCACATTAGCTGTATGTCGGATGTTCAAACGTTACTGCCTGCTGGATCGTCATATTATCCGACTCCTTATCACTTGTATTTCTGCTTTTTTTTAGCTCTATGAAAGCATTGATACCGGTCTCCCTATTGAAGTACACGATGTTACATGCTTTGAAAAGTCTTCACAAACGTATGTATCTCTTTTATGTTCGTTTTCTTAATTTATCTTAGTATCGACGTCAGTTTTTCTCACTCCGTCGAGATGTTATCTTCCTCAGGCTTATTTTTGTGATCAACAATGGAATGCACGACTTGCTCACGACGCTTTCAAAAACGTGTCTGCACGTAATTTCTCGTTCGCTCCGTTCACAATTCGTTTCCTGAGCAGGTGACCTAGGTCTGACTATTCTGCAAGCGATCGGTTCAAATGAAGCCGTTTCTTCCCTGGATTATGACATTGTAAGTCAGTGAGCAAATTTTTCAGAATAAGCATAATCTTTTTTTGTCCAGTTTGCTAATAAATTGCACGAACTTGATGTAATTTCACTGGATTTCATTCAGAACATCATTGAAAAGTTAGTGTACTGAGAGCTTTGCTGACCAGCACTGCTTGACAGATATTCACACACTCAAGCCGCCGTCCATATAGTCGACTCTACCGCACATGCTATTGTTCGTGGAT
Organism: Paragonimus westermani; assembly: GCA_008508345.1. NCBI lineage: Eukaryota > Metazoa > Platyhelminthes > Trematoda > Plagiorchiida > Troglotrematidae > Paragonimus > Paragonimus westermani. The sequence goes on along the minus strand of QNGE01001966.1, from coordinate 120,029 downwards.
ATTTGGATTTCAAACAGTACGATAAATTACTCGAGCTACTGCAACAACGGGTGCGATGTGATTACCTTTTCATTCTTAATATCTTCTCTGCTCGATAGTCGCGAACCGGCGTCTTCTTAGACTTCGTCTCCGCTAACTTGCTGCTTGATCGCCTGGTAGATTTGGAACAATGGACCAATGCTTTGCATGTAATCTGGGAAATGTGCTTACAAGAATATTTCGATCCGTTCTCCCCAGACCCGGTTAGCTCATTGACCTTTGGCTTTGCATTACTGGTTAGTCAGAAGCTGATCGAATCGGGCCTACTCGAGGAGCACACCCCGGAAGCCGACGCCACCGATAGTGACGAAGTAAGTCTTGGTGTTGAACCATCACTTGTTTTCACCGCGTTTGTGCTAATGGGCACAGTCCGTCCCGGATTCCCATTTTACATCGGCTACCGTCTCAAGGTCTGGAAATTAATTTAATCATAATTCCTGATGCTCAGCCTCGAGCCGACGCTCCACGACCGATTTCGTCTTTGTTTAGACTCACCAGGTAGAGGTAGTCTGAATGAGGGATCGAACCAGCATCCCTTCGTGTTACGATCCAAAGCTCTTCCTCCTGGCCACCAGTTCTATAAGCATCGCTAGTGACGTGGGAATTTTCTCCCAATTGAACCATAATTTGCTTGCGCTTTGTTCACGCAGTGCTCAGGATTGGTGACCGAGCGGGTAACAGCTTTAGCTTTTGACGTAGAGTTACTGGTTCGATCTCCCATTCGGATTATCTCTACGTGACGAGTCCACTTGAGCACCAAACTGGTCGTGGGGTGTGAGTAAGAATGGATATCAAGAGCCGTTATAAAGTCTCGATGTTTATACACCTACAAACTTGGCAACTCCTGGTTCTGATTTCAATCAGGTGTAGTTTGCTTCTCTGAACATTTGTAACAACGAGAACCTAAGACATTTCTGGTCGTTTGGGTATCTCGTTCGGCCATTTAGTAGAATTGCTTGACAGTCCGAGATCTCCATATACACGCGATCGGATGGGTGTGATTTAGAACACGGCTTTCCGTGATTTTACCCGGAAACAAATATTATCCAAATGTATCTGATGCCCTTTATCGAGTGATGAAGCGTGCGCAATTTGAAATGTGACTTGTGGTGGCGTGACAAATTACGTTATCACCGGTCGGAGACCCCAAAAACTTAATTTATGGGGTGAACAATCGTTATGACTAGTGTTTTAAACAGTCAGATTCGACAGCGCAAACCAACGATCTCGCATCAGAAGCAAAAGATTAATAGGCTCGTATGCTAAGCTTTATTCGTCCAACAATTGGCGTATGACAGCTTAAATGGAAACGTAAATAGATTACCAACTCAAGAATGAAACAAATACTACAAAATATAAAATCCTCCCCACCAAGAAATGAGAGCAGGTGATAAATAATAAGTCACAGGGGGATGATTGAACGTGTGTACTCTGATCGGAGAAGTAATATTTGTTAGTGAGCGTCAATATTCAATCGCTTTATGCGTCTCTGCTTCTCAGACTGTATGGTTGAAAACGCTGTTGTTTGATTAACTTTTCAGGATTACGTGATTGGTCCTTATTAGGGGAATCACATGCTTCAGTATTGTGTATTTCAACTGACAAAATGTTGCTATGTTGCTCTGTGAGAGGAATGCGATCAGAGGGTACGGTTGTGACAGTTTTGTTCCACCAAGTAGAACTTCAACGCTTTTATGAAGTCTAAAAACGTGGCGACCAAGAAGAGCGTCTGCACACAAATGTGGTAAAACTGTCAGCTTCACTCCTACATACACAGCATCTTCGTACCTGATCAACACCAGGACGTGACCTCGCGTGTCACTTGACAATGCGATAGGGGCCATTGTTGTCTTATTGTGAGATTTATAAACTTTCCGGATATTCTGAAGCAATACGGAAGACTTCACATAGCTTTCAGAACTGTCAATATCTAGCCAAGCTTGTAAGCAAGTTCCGTCAACTTCGAGATCAACCGCAGCATTCGAAAGACACTCCGGAGTAGCCGCTGATATGATAGTCGAAGTGGACGGACTGGTGATAAAGGAGCAGGGCTATCTGTTCCGAGGCATCAGGCGAACTTTTCGAAAGTGCCCCTTCTTTCCATACCTGTTGCACGACGCATCTCGAGTAGGGCACTTCGAACGGGGATGTTTTTCATATCCACGGAAGAAACACTTGCCAATCGATGAGTTGGAGAATGCTACCTCAGGCATTCTGGCTGGACAGGGCGAGTTTTCCGAGACCTCTGTTGCAACGGTGTAGGTGTTAGTCGGAGCGGACTGGTATAATTGGGACTGTTTTTCTGGCAGTCCAAGCGATCTAGCTTGATCAAAAACGGCCTGAAAATTCAACACTTCCAACAGTGTCTGTCCGATCTGGCCAGACAGTAAACCAATTACGAAAGCATCTCGGACTGCTTCGTCTACTTTCTGCTCGGTTACGGTCTTTTGCAACGACCTCAGTCTTTGGGCATACTGGTCCAGTGTCTGTCCATCTTCTTTTCTACAAGTAGCCAACAGGTGACGAGCGAATACTTCGTTATTCGGCTTCACACAGAGATCCTGTCATAACTATCGCATTCGGAGATACACTCATAAAACGGAGATGAGATGTAGTTCGTCAAGGTAGTCAGTTTGCTTGGATTGAGACTGTCGAGAGATGACAAGAAATTAGTGAACATACAAGTGATTTCATCCTTTAGGAACGTTAACTGCATTGGGGTCGACATCAAACTTCTCAGGACGTGGGATCTGTTCCATCATATAGTTGTTAGAAGAATAAATTGTTGTAAACTATCAGATTTGATAGCGCAAGCCAGCGATCTCGGGTCAGAGGCAGAAGAGTAATAAGCCCGTACTATAGGTTTTATTCATCCAACAATTGGCGTATCACAGCTGAAATGGAAACGTAAATAGATTACCAACTCAAGGATGAAAAAATTGTCCCAGAATATTATAATAACTCGTTGGGTTAGACCATACTATAAGCTACATAATAATGTAAACGGCATGAAATTCATGTCAGATTGTCTGGTTATATATGGGACCACTTGAGTAGTTGAACAAAAATGATCTGGTGCAGTTGGCATGGTTTAACTGATACATACCAGACATAATGTGCACACTTCACGTGTGTCCGCTCATTGCGCTTTTACTTAAACGGAGTCGCTTCTCAGTATTGATCGACTACGTGGCCTTCGATGAACACCCGTTATTCCTCAACTTATTGTTTGTTGTAACACTTAGGTCATCAATAGGGTCCCGGGAGATTCCGGGAGTCTTACAGCGAAGCTATTCAACACTGTTTTACTCTCCTGGTGTTGGTTTGCTTGTGCAACTTGCTTACAAGACTTGCTGGGTGCACACGAGTTTGGTTGACGTTGATGTACCATTGTGGTCGAGGAGGCCCATCACGTGGTGTCAGACAGGTCCACCTGTTTGCATCCGCTCCGCAACAGTAAGTTCAGGTGACGTAGCTGAATGGCTTATGTATGCACGAATACGCGATATTGAGAAGTTTGTCACATTTCGCCCAGAACCGTTACTCTTCACTCAGCAGCAATGTGACTTTTCTCCTCTGAGCCGTATCTTGAAGAGTAAGTTGAAGCAATATAGATAATTTGCGAAAACCACACAGTGGTAAAAATGAGTACAAGACACTTTCATATGCATGTATTAGATACAACAGAAATTCGCGTAGAACCTTCGGTACATTTATCTTCGATGAATGTATGCTAACCCGTCAATGTTGTAGAGGAACGGAAACAGTCTAGCCCGATTTCAATGCCGTCCACACCATTGTGTAACTCTCAGTAGGAGCTACCTCACAACGAGTCGTGTTGGTTGTTTAACCCTATCCAAAAGGGTGTGAAGTTCGTGGGGCTTTTGATCGATGATACTGTAATTTGTCACGCTACTCGGTGAAAGGTGTCAGGCCCATTTAAGAGGTGTTTGTTTCCAGATGGTACTTTGAAAAGCCGTGTTTTAGATTTCAGTCATCCGTTCATATGAATTTAGAGAACTTAAGCTATCAGTCCGGATTCCTCCTATGATTTAACTTTTCCTCGAACTATCATTTTAGGTCACAAATAGTACACTTCTTTTGGGGTACAACAGTGCGATCGTTTTTCAGGCATTATAGACATGCATTTACGAAACTACACGAACGTTTATAAAGTAATACCTGTCTGGAGGTAAAGATTGCACACAAACTTCACGGCTTTTTGTACGATGGGTTCCGTAGTTAATTGGAAACGTTGCCAACTGATACGACTGTGTTCAGCCTTACGTTTGACATCTGGTTGTGCGAATTTAAAATACTTTATGCTGCTACCTCATTTGCTTTTGATTGGATTGTTAGCAATGCGCTCGCCCATTTTTTATATATTAACATTTTGAGTTGTACACAAGGCGGGCTAATCAATCAGTAGGTGTGTCGCGTACCCATGGGTACAATGATTCGAACAACCGTTTGTCCCGACAGTAGTCCACGAAGTTACAGAGCAGTAAGTGTAAGTGAATATCGAGGTGAATATCTATGCTCAACATTGGCGTTGGTGGGTTCCATCGTGAACTCTCTTAGAAACCCTGTTTAGCTCGATAGGTGTTCGAGATACGCAAACTGTCACACCGTCTCAAGGTCCAATCTCGTTGTGACGGTCAGAAAGCACTAGTAACACATTTTAATCGCTGAACCACGATGGAGCTTTGGTTGCGTGCCTTTTTACATACTTTCCTATGAAAAACGTTCTTTGTTTCCGTTGGCAAACGAAATGCGTTATCAGTAGTTGTCAGTTAACCTTATCTGATTCCCTTAACCAAGCGCAACAGAATTTCAGCTGTATTATTAACTCCCACCATAGATTGGGGAATTCAAATGCGTCCAGTGGTTGTGACTGTTTTTGTTCATTTGTGTACTTTGTAGGGTTCTTTTCGCTTAAATCCCACTTCTCAGTCAGGATATCCACTTCAACAGATTCATTTCCGGTCATAATGTCTGACGTGTCAATTGTAATTCAGCGCCAACGGTTTGAAAGCCTCCGTTGAGGTCGCGAGAAAAAGTATTCACGGATCTTGCCTCGGCACAAGATCAAAAAGGCCTGTGTGTCAACAGTGGTTATCAGCTGTTATTGAACTCATTTTGTCCCGTAGAGTCATGACTCTGCACTTCAATGGATTGCTGTGAATGTCAGTCAGTCACCTTTGGAATTAGTACCCGTTTACGTAGGCTTTCAAAGGAGGGATTGGTTGTGATACTTTATGGGAATAAATCATTGAACCTGATGCTCAACGTGGCCTGCGACTTGCGGCCAGCCTGAGAATCACCTAGCGATTTTGTTCTCTCATTTGCGCATTGAACCACAATAGCCATACCAGGAAAATTACTGTAATAATCCGTCTTTTTGGCTGCACGATGTATGCAGCATTGCTTGATTGCTTGAAGCAGCCGTTTTGCACGCATCTTCAAGTATGAGATGTTTAACGACTCCGGGCAAGTTGATGCACAAGTCCATGATGACTCACTATTCTTTTCATCCAGCCATTGTTCGACTTTCCAGCCAAATTTATGAAAGGATAGTGTGTAAGCGGCGAACGGGTTTTTACTTAAAAAGTCAATCAGGAAACTGAGGTAGTCTCGTCTACGCTCGCATTCTTTCTGTCTGCCACAACCACCGTCTGTTGCCTCTGCGGTAAGGAAAAGGCTTACGTGTCACTCGAGTGTTGACAGATCGGTCGATAAATTCAACGACGGTAGACGATCTGATTCAGCGCATATTCACTTCTGCGAGTTCATAACGGGAGAACTAGGGCGATGGATTTCGGATAGGTATTACGAAGTTATAGTCAGGTAGCACTGAAACATTCTCGATTAACGGTGAGACTTAAGCATCGCTGTATTTTTATAAGCTTATGTGACACATCGAAAAGAAAATTGCTTCACACTTCTGAATGCAGGTAAATTATCACTGTGAATGTCGCGGCTTATGCATACTGAACGCTCGCGGTTTGTGGCTGGCATAGAAACATTTCACTGCGTAGACCGCAGACAGTACTTCTCTTCAGGTATGTGTCGCTACTCAGCAATTGTTAACTTCCCATTTCATGAGTTAGTTGGTTTTGCTTGTAAAATCAGCGATGTGCCGAAGCCGTACGGGTTGCTGTCGCTTTGTATCTCTATGGGGTAATATGGATCAAATTATTGGGGTTCTGGTGCTTAGCTGCTTGGTTCCCTTCGCTCCAACGTGATTCTTCACATTTGTGTATCACTTTACTCCGATCAAATCACATCAAAAACGGGGCTCCAATCACAATGTGTTCTACCGAAAATTTAGTGGGTATTTATTTCACACATTCAAAACTGTTGTTCATTCAATGTGGTGTTTGCGTTGGCTGCTTGCTCGTTTGGTCTTACTGGATAACTTGGCCTTTGTTCTACATTCCGTATATCGCTTTGTGACCTGATGATATTAGTGAGCTTCTTGATTGTTCCTTACGATCCGACTTGTTGCACTGTACTGTCCGTCGTGTTTGGTCGCACCAAACAATGCACATCGTTGTTCAGTTGCCATGTCGCTGAATTACTGATGAATATATCTTACTTTGTGGATTGCCCTAAATTTTTGTTTACTGAAGCTGATCAGTACTTTTATGCATCACTACACTCTGAGTTGTTAATACCAAGTAGAACATCTGCCCTCACGTTTTCAAGTAGACATCCCCTCAAACGGAGTTATTGCCAATCCCGTCGTAACAACAGATGCAATGTTCAGTGAATTTGTAAGCGCTTTATATTGTTTATTTAATGATAAATGAGGTACCTCTAACGTAATCCGTTCGAGATAAACGAAGATTCTACCGACTGGCATCTATTACTCCAACTAGCCCTTCGGCAATGAAAGCATGTCTGCACTGGGTGTTTCTTCATCTATCATTCAAAGAGCATCACAACACTGCTCTTCGTTAGAGTACCGAGGGATGAAAATGCTAATTTTCCACCAGTCACGAGTAACTTCATAGAATTTTAAAGCCATTAAGGGCTTGCATCTGATGGATACCCTAATGGGATTTCATGTTCAATGGCCGCAACTAATTTAATTTGGACGATCCTAATACATGGAGGCAGTAGTGCTATGGTCTTCTAAGAAGATTGATGTTCTTGCGTCTGAAGCTCAGTGATAGGCGCTCACTGGTGGTTTGGAGGTGCGTTCGCAACTCCAGGTTCGATAACGAACCCAAGTCCATTCCTTGTAACAGCCCACTGAGGAGGTTTATGTTTCCATTTATTATGCCAGGTGTCGGCAGGAATGGGATTTTCCAGCACATTAATGTCACCATCCGTGCACCAAGAGTCTCAAGACTGTGACGTCTGCTCTCGCGTTTATATCTGTAACGTAGTCCGGCACACAGCACTACTCTGACCTCGATTATAAACCTCCGGAGCATAGCTGCTCAGCAAATCTACAAAGATACCAGGATTCGTGATTCTACCTCTGAGTTGAGGCTGTGCTATGCTGAGATGAAAGTGACTTTATTTTGTTCAAGTTGTGCTGGATTTCCCCTTCATAAGTATGCCGAAACGCCTTCTAGAGGTTCTGAAGTGAAATGGAGGGAGAATTTCCCATCAGTCGCTTCCGAGAGAGTACCCACCTCAGTGGAACTATACTTTTGTTACAGCGTTTTTCCCGATTTTGTTAAATAACTTTTCAAAATCGGAAATCCGCATTTTGCTCTTGATGTTCTGGTACATGTCAGCTGCTAGTATTTTGTTTGAAACGATGATTACCCTGAAACAGAAAAGGAGAAGTAGTAAAATTTTGTTGTTGAGTCTATACACTCCCTGTTGATGTACACAACGAAATCTACCGATTTAAATGGTGTCACACTAGCCTCATGTCACCCTTATCAAACTTACTTGGAGTCATGGACTCCGTTGATAGTGCTGATTGTTGTTGTTGTATGTGACCATTTTAACGTTTTTTATCACACCACACTCAGGTCGAATACCGGTTTGTTAAATATGTGCGTAACGCCAATTACGACAACTTCTTCGACGTCCAGCGCCCTCGGCTCAAACTCGGTTTCACCTTGCTCCATTTGTCCAATTTGATCACCCATCGCTTGGACTCGTTAGATCACGCGCCTGGCGTTGGCCAGTCGCTTCGTGGCGCAGCGGACAAGTTGAAACAACCACTGAAATTGTTTGGTTTAGCTTATTCAGACCAACTGGCTCACTTTTTCACAGAGCTGCAAAGGTTGTCATCTGTTGATGAACTCAAAGCAAACGGATTGAGCAAGGCCGTGGTAAGAGTAGAATACAATCGTTTATGGGTTTAATCATTGCGCATGCAGCCTACACAGGTGTGCTCAGAGTTTTTAGTGCATTCGCCTTCATATCCATTACTCGAAGCACTTATGTGGCCACTAGTCTTTTTCCAACATTTTTTTCCAGTTGCAACTTAGAGAGCTCATTTTTGCAGGAGTATATAAACACATGAAACACAGTTGTTAATTACAACAACATGATGAAAATATGCTATAGTGGCTGTGAACTGAAATGATCAGTTTGCATCAGTGCATGGTGAATCGATGTTTACACAGTTCGGTGAGTGAAATACACATTTCCTGCCATAGGTTTGAGAATATTGACTTCAATTTCTCGCCACTCTTCAAGTGGAACAGTTCAAAGCATGATTGCTTGAATGCCGTATCTGTTTATATGGGCTGTATAACGGGCAATTTCGTTTTTGTTTAGTATAGTGCGTACATTCAGGAACTAAAGGACAAGCATCAACGGCAGGAGGACGATGGACCAGAAGCGACTGTCGGATTAGTGTATACGCACTATGGGGGAAGTGCCACCTGGGCGAATGACAATGTACTGCTGCCCAATATGTACGAGTGCAGTTCACCCGTGCGTACGTGTTCGTGGTCCCATGTTTCAACATAACCTATACGGGAGTTCATGTAATCAACAACTTTGCAGGCCAAGTTTCTTTTGCGGTCGCAGCATGTACACTTTTATTATGAAGATGTCTGTGGGTTTTTTATCGGGTTTATATCGAAACAATGTGAAGGCAAATCTTCCTCCTCCTCCTCCTCCTCCTCCTCCTCATCATCATCATCATCATCATCATCATCATCATCGTAGACAGCAATACATCAGTAGTTAACACTAATGCTTAACAATCACACAACCATGAAGAAAAAGCAAACCTCATAGAGGAAGAGTGAAGGAAAAAAGAAGAGGATGGGTAGGGACCTAAATAATGAAAATAACTACGTCTATATTCAGACACTCAACATCAAGTTGCCTACGCCTTGCATACAGACAACCGAGCTGCAAGTGAGAGTAAGACGTCATCAGCTTCCTTACGGCTTTCACTGCCTCGCATCATTAAGTGTACTCACTTCACAGACAACTCGGCCAAACAACGACAACATTCACGCCACTGAGCTCGATTAGCCACCATCTCACCTAGAGTCTCCATCCACCAACTCTGTGAGTCGCGAGGGCCCCAGCCCAGGAGACGAATTCGATCTACAGTGGCCAACCCCTTGGTGAACGACTTCATTTCCCTACGCCAGGTCATCATCCGTCCACCTCGCACCGTACACCAATCGGTCGCAGTGTCAGTGAAGTGCTCGGTGTAGAAGATGACTAGCTGGCATCCTTAATACATGACCTAACCACCTAAGCCTGTGCAAACGTAGATACTGGACAAAAGAACTCGTTTGACAATCACTACCAAACACCCGCCTTCTAACCCTCTCGTTACTTACATGCTGGTACCACCCGATAAGAGCGATTGAACGCAGACATCGGTGGTCAAATACTTGAAGACGGTTCACGTCTTCTACCCTGAGCGGCCAGGTCTCGCTGCCGTAAAGTAATACGGCCCTCATCGTTGTCTTATATACACGACCTTCGAGCTTCAGAGAAATGCCTCTCTGTCGCCAGATATACCCCCCAGATTAGCGAATACCGTTCTAGCCTTAGAGATACGCGCTTCTATTTCATGCCCTACACCTCCGCCGCCGCCGCTGATGCAGCTTGCCAGGTATACAAACCGGTCAACAACCTCCATTACTACATTATCTAACATCAAAATCTACGTAGTCACAGCAATCCTGCAGAAGCACTTTGCATTTTGAGGTTGCAAAGCGCATTCCGAAGTATTTGGCAGAACGCGAAATTGCGTCTAGCAGCAACACCGTGTCGTCAGCATAATCACGATTAGTCAGTCTTTCACCAGGTAGGAGGTCCATGCCGGCATCTTGTAGGTGCAGGAGACAACCCTCCATTATTTCGTCTATGACGAAATTAGACAAAAATGGTGACAGCGGACAGCCTTGACGTACGCCACTCATGGTGCTGAAACTGTCAGACAGTTCACCGTAAACCCTAACCTGAGGTGGGCTATGGGAATAAAGTACCGACAGTATGTTCACGTACTTAGTCGGCACACCTCTGCGTTTGAGCGACTCTAAAAGTGTAGATCGATCCACTGAATCGAACGCACCTTTATAGTCGAGAAATACAACAACTGTTGGCCGGCGGTATACATGACGCTGCTCCAAAATTTGACGAAGAGTGAAAATGTGATCTACACATCCCCGCCCGGGGCGAAACCCTGCCTGTTCTTCCCTAATGTTTACCTCCCGAGCAGTAGTGAGTCGGCGAAGTATAATAGATGCTAGAACCCTAGAAATGACTGGGGTCAAACTAATTCCTCTGTGGTTTTCACAAGAGCC
>QNGE01001966.1:97614-107963 GCA_008508345.1 Paragonimus westermani | reverse complement strand
CCTGATTGGTAACGGCGGTCGGGCGGTCACCTGAAGTGTATAACCAGTATCGGGTAGAAAGTGCGGGTGTTGTTAATTCCATACGTTGTCTGCTGTCGTAGATTCTAGTTTTGGAGATACAGCAAGCATCGTTCGTTCGAGAGCAACCTGTTGACCTGTCTGTTTTAGTGTCCGAACGTTGAAGGCACCTATATTAATTTGTGTTCTAGGTCGAAGCACGGGACGAGGGAGGTCTGGGACTGAATGGTGAGAGCTGGGACTTATCGGCACAGTGTTGCTATTATATCTGCTGTGGGACCTGCAGAGATGTTATCAGAATTGAAGGTCAGGAGAAGCCTGAGAGCTAAATTTGATAGGACAGTGGGGGAGGGGTCAGCAGTAGCATGTTTTCGCCTATCCACCCGGTTTATACTGCGAGACGGTCGATGCGGTATGGAATTGTTTATGTTGTGAGGATTCATGGTTGTGTTTGGCCTGAGGTACTGCCAGGACGCCCAGACCTAGACAGGAGAACGATTAGGGTTCTCAACCAAAGCCTGTACCGCAAGGCAGCGGGTGGGTGACGGTGTACCAGAAATGGTGCGTTTTTCGGGAAGAGATGCCAACCATCCTCCAACCCCGAATCTGGAGGACCAAGAGACTGTGGTTTGTCAGACCTCTACCTGTTGGCCTGCCTGATATGAGTAACTCTGTCCAGTTTGGCCCAAAAGGTCATCGAGATGCGCAAGTCGTCAAGTTTCAGTCTCACCGTGACGGCAAATCCTGACGCGTAATATATTGATCCGAGGGTCACGAGCTCGATAAACAGGATACGAGTCAATGTTGTACCATTCTGTGATTCAGCTCACTTATATACATTGGCTGGTTTTCGGAGATGTTAACACAGAACAATGATATCTGGTAACCACCCAGTGTAATGAATTTGGTCGCTCCTTCGATAGGGATTCTACCCAAAACTTGTTGAAGTTTGACTCAGGGAACGGCTTCTGCTTTGTCTATAAATCATATCAATAGTGCTTCAATTTGCAGGGACTTCCAGACTGAAACTTCTTCCATCACTTGAAGTGACATTATGCTAACGGTCACTGCGGATGACATGGTGCCCCGCTCGTTTCACTCGATGTCGTCTGTGTGCTTCATCCAGTAGCTGAACATGTAACCTTTTTTAATGTTTCAATGGCGGAACTTCAGTCGGTGGGCACTGTGTCTTCTTTTTCATAATTTATAGTTTCAGCGCCCTCGGCAACTGAGTGACACTTGCTGTGGTGATTCATACAGTTCAAAGCAAGTCTTCTGTAATACTCGGAATTAAGGACTTCGAATAACCCTTGAAATCTTACTTGAACTGAAACCTCCCATGCAAGTAATAAGAGAAAGACCTGTTACTGGTAACAGTAAGCAGTTGTTATTCATGAGATGAGAAGCCGAATTTATGGATGTATAACAGTATTTAGGAAGTCACAGTCCGTCATTGGTTGATCGTATTAGCACATGCACAGTCACAAACTGTAAGTTAATTGGTGCAATACGGAACAAACTAATTGGCGAACAACGGAAGGCACAACATTGAGACCGTTCTCCCAATTCTGATGCTGTATCTTTAACCCGACATTTGGATTGGTCCCTTGTCAGATCTTCCTGTTGTGTCGGGATTTGGGTAAGCGGTGAATCGAGTAGACTTTCATCACACCTTCGGTGCTCTCGTTTTATTTCTTCGGATCGCTTGTCCATTGTACAACACTGATCGTTTTTGACCTGGCAATTTGTCTGGGAATCCCCGTTGTGCTCATTTCCGAAACCAAATTAAACAGGAAAATTTTCGTCTTTTTTGTTGGCCGCATTCCACGTGGCACTGTGGAATTGTCACCAATGAAATTTCAGTCTTTAAATTCGTGTGTTAATCGATGGATGAACTCCAACCACACAAAATGTGATGAGAATTATCTTTTCCAATTAAGATGACGAAACGAAATCAGAACACTCAGCTGAATGACGTGAATGCCGAATAGTACATGATGAAATTGGTGTTCAGTATTGTTAAATGTTTTCATTGTGGTTGTTCATTCTTACTGTGCCCCCTCCTTTAAACGGACCAATCCTAGTTATTGATCGCTCTTGTATAGAACGCTCCAAGATATGGGAGCGGCCCACATCGACGGACATTTCAATTCGTTATATTTATCCTAGAAATAGCACTGCTACTGGAGCATACCCCTTAAGATCCCTTGCTATACTACCCAAAAAAGACCCCGCTGCCCAGTAAACCACTTACAGGTTACAAGTCTTTTCCACCAGGTTCCTAGTTAGCAGTATGTGAATCGCCTCTTTGGCATTGAGGTGTACTCGGTTAGAAAAGAACGACACACCGGTTTCGTTGGACCTAACCCAGCCTACTTACTTGAAGAGTAGAAAGCCAATCACTTATCTACATAAATCGTTCATGAGCTACCTCCGCTCATTCCCCTAGCAAGCTGACCGGTGACAGAAACCTAGTCGAAGGTGTTTTAGGGCAACCTAAAAACGGTGCATGATTGAGCTTTGTTCGTTGAGTGGAATAATAAGTAAGAAGTAACAATGTTACGTTGCTCCCTGAGCTTTCGGACAGCAAACCTCTGCCTTAGAGCAAGAACGTTTCCGCATCTTTACGGTGTGTGGTTGAGCTCCGATCTACCTTCAGATCTGTGTACCGTACATTTTGATTGATCAAAGATCAACACATCCCTTCAAATAGTACTTGATTCAGCGTCATCCATCACCAGTGTATCGACCTCTTTGTATGCCATTTTATCCATTAATCGACTTATAAATTCCTGTGCTACTCAACTTCTTTGACACCAGTGCGTGGGCTTATTGCGACATATCAGAGTCGCGCATATAACTCTGGCGTCGGTGACAATGTGCATTTCTGCCGATGAGGGTTAGCCACTCCTGGTGCCGAATGTCACAGTGGCTTTACAACTCTCCATTCGTTTCAGCGAATGATCATATCCAACATTTCTGCTTCACTTCTCGAGGAGACGTCTGAGTTTGTTCACGGATTTTATCCGAGGGATTCTTCGTTGAGAACATCGGATAAGACTGGAGAAAGATATGGAACTTTTGCCCACCAGTCAACCCAGACGGGGAACCCTGTCAACTACCATCACTCAGGTCGAACAGTCTAGTCGACTGATTGTTCTAGGCGAGCTCATCTCACAGTGGCTGTCTTCAAAAAAAGACATTCTACGAGAAGCTGTGCAAATCTCGAAGCCGTTATCGGACAAATTGGCAGTGAACTTAAGTATTCCAGATGCGGAAGAACTACCGGTTCCGTTATCCAGTAAAATTTTCTCCAAACTATGCTTCCTTCGTACATTTTTCCATGTGCAGAGTGGCACATGACGTAGTTGTGTCATTATCGTCGTTCGCTGATATTTTTTACTGACAAAGCTATTCAGGGTATTGGACATATGCTCCACATACTGACTGGTGGTAATCAAGCGTGTAGATCTTGGGAGGATCGCATCTACGCTAGTCGAAAATTTGTATCTGTTCAGCCACGTACTGCTTGACTTGTCTGGAGCACCGTTCACATTCCGACGCTTAATAGGTCAATTGGATTGTATAAAGGTACGTGGAGATGATATTGTGGTATATGACACCACTGAATCGGAACACTTCGCACACCTAGATGTTAGTCTTCAGATCACTGCTAACCATCCGCAACTTGAACGGCCATTGCGGGTGTTATTGAAATACAACGTTTGCCGAGGAGAAATCTAGTCATTGCCACTGAAAATAATGCTGATTAGGTCAGCCTTGGTTCCGGACGCTAAGGTGGTTTCTAGGCCGAACGGTGTATTGTAGTCGGTTCGTGAAAATTTTCGTTCCGTGATGTCGCACATTGCGCAGTGTGTTTCGAAAGGGCAAAGAACTCGACTGGACTGACAATGCCTGGACGAATTGATACAAATATAGCAATGATTTACACTGAACTTTCCGAATACAAAGAATGTTTATTTTAGCGGCGAATGCCTGTGGCAATGGAGTTCGGGCAGCTCTCAAACGGCAAGAAGGAATATTCATATGGTAACACAGTCCGGATGCAAGCAGAGCGGAAGTATTCAACCATTGAGAAGGAGTGTGTTGGCCGCCGTCTGTGTTTTGAACTCATAGACGCCATACTTGATAGGCCAACAGTTTCACATTGAGACCGACCGCATGCCTTTCAACTGGATCAGAACTGCGGAAGACCTCAGGCAAACTTACCCGATGGTGTCATGCCTACAAGAATATGGTTCTACAATTACTGTCGTACCTTGAGTCAGTGGTTATGTCGTCCATGTTTTTCTTGAACACAGATGGAAAAAGTAGCTCTCCAAAGTGATCTTTGGAGTAGGTAGTTTGTAAAGGAACAGGATCCGCAAACTCTGATCCGTTTCCATCTGTTATATCGCGGTACGACCGAGTGGATGCAATTGAACTGGAACGATTCCTCTGACGCAGTGATATGGTACGCACTGTTTTACCCGGAAGAGCCGATTCCCCCAGAGTCGACTACCAAGGAAAAACACTGGTCTCCCGAAAAGAGCGTTTATTGTCTCAGCCCGAAGTTCCGAGTGCTGAAAAGCCGAAGTCAACGTAAAAAATGCAGCTCTTGCGTTTTTATAGATCTTCAAGCGATCGGGTGAAAAAACAAGCTAACTAACGTCCAGTATGTGAGTCGGCGCCAAAGGTAAAAAACGATGGTACATCAAAGAAATTCGGCTTTACAAAAGAAACGGTAAATGCTCATTCCAGTTAGTGGACAGTTTTTTGGGGGTATGTGACAGCCGCAACACCATCCCCAATGTAGGGTTTCTTAACATGTAATCGACGTTCTGATAATGGGTCTCACGATGTCAATGAACTGATGAGGAGCTGAAGATAATCGTTATCCCAACAGTACAAGAATAGCAAGTTAGCAATGCGACATTGACAGATCCTACTTGGTTATCCTTCAAGAGTGATCGGGGAGAAAACCGGTAGCAATCTATCATGAAATGACGCACATCGGATGCACCAGAACGCAAGATCTTCCAAAACAAAAACCATACTAGCCGAGAATGAAAGATGATGTGATGGCTTACGTACTTGTGGTCCCACTTCGATCACTACTTGACCGAACCTATCACCCATTGGATGGAGTCGACTGGCGTTTCACGCCCGAAGACGCCTACAGCGTATCATGGCGGCTCAAGGACCGTGCTTTGGAAGCGAGTAGTTTCAAACATGCATACAGCAATTGCGTATCAAGCGCATACGAATACACTGTATCATCTATAGTCGGTTGCTTCTTTCAGCGACAGTTTGTTTCCCATCTGTATTAAACCTGTGTGATATTTGTTCAAACGAAGCTGTACTCTGTTAAATATGACCAATCCAGTGAACGGAGTTCTCAACTGCCTAAACGATCTTGGTTACCACTCAATCTCCCAATTGGTGTAACATTTTGTATAGGTATTTCTTGCCTACACCATTGTTTTTTAAACCTACCAACCCTATGAGATTGTCCGTCCCGCAAATTGACGTCATCCGATCAGCTGATATTGGTGGTGGGAACTGTTGACGTTCTTTGATCTCACAAGGAACCGCCGTGAGTGCTTCAAACTCCTGTTTGCGCGTTTTTCTGCCAATCGTTTTGACAGTAAAACCTATTGTCTTACATTTTATTCTAATGTTACCCCTGTTTTGTAAACCCTTCCAGCGTAACTATGATTGTTTCGGTTTTCGCACCATGCTGTGGTCATCTACAGTTAGCTTTTGTACTTCCTATTTTCATAGCTTGAAAAACTTTTACAAGCCGTGGAGTCTTGCCTCACAAGATCAGATGATGCTCCGATAAATCGAGGCGAACCGGTACTACCTACTATCTCCGAAGTCAGTTCGGTAGTCACTTGTTTGAAGGTACATCTCATTTTTTTCAGATATTTGTTATCTTCCTGTTCGGTTCCATCAGGCTCGAACTGCTTAAACGGCCACGATATCGTTGGTATGTTATGTATCCGGTACCGTTGAGACAACCAAGTTACCGCGAGCGTGATAAACTTAACCCCTTCCCTACTAGATAGGCAGCTATGATGGCCATGTGTGTATTGGACAGCAAATGTGCAAGTTGATGGTTTATTTTGGTTCCGTTTAGGTTTTATCGGTGTCGCAGCATCTAGGTCGTACGGAACTACTCCACCTTTCCTCGGTACACTCCCAAAAAATGTACTACTTCTAACGAGAAATCATTACCTACGTAAAATCGTCCATATTTGACTGGCTGACCAAATAAGCTTTTGGCGGCGAATTCCCAGGCATGACATTATGAGCCTCCGTATCGCCTACTCAGCTTCTTTAAGCCGCATCTATTGGTTTGGGCATCGTCTTCACGCATCATATCACTACTCACGAACCCCTGACTAAAGTGAACCTCCAGTCTAAAGCTTCCTTTCAAAACGATGTCCCAAAATTACGTTTTTATACGAAAACTGCCACCAATTGTTGTTGATTCTGAATGTGTACAAAGTTGCGGTCTTGATTTTTTTCAATTTCACCCGATGTATTAGGCGCGAGCGGTTGCCTGAATATACCGCTTCAATTATGTAAAGCGATTAATTTAGTCAGCCCTTGAAGAACTAAGGTGGGGGGAGATTAATAACTATTGCACTCCAGAAGGTTGTATGGACAAAATCATGTGACTGAATCAGGTGTGAGTCGCACCGATTAGAAGTGACTTACTCATCAAGACGGCAATAAGATAGACATTACCAGATACAAGCATTTCGTCCATTCTCATCAATCGATTATGTAAAACATTCAGTCACATAGGTTTAGGGCATAGCGATAAAATACCGAAACGAATGAACGTCATATGGATACATATCAGGGCGGAGTGAACGGCTTCGGCATCATGGCAACGAGATTGATTGCGTGAACACTTGTCAACAGAGAGTCGCCGGTGTGTGTTGCCTGGGGAAACGTCAACATCTTGTGGTTGCCGTTGTGTAATAGGACCATAGATGAAGTGGCCGGACCAGTCAGTTGCGATTAAGCGTTTCGCGATCGAATACGTAAGATTTCTGTTTGGACCTTGAAATGTCGAGCCACTTGCAGTAGCCACTTGGAGAGAAATTCCATCCATTTTGTAAATTCCAGTCCGTTCTTACAACGGACGCGCCACTGCAACTGTAGATGACGTGAGCGGCCTGTATTCTGAGAAGGAACGATCAGATCAATGAGGAGTAGTCCTTCGAGCGGAAAACGACTGACGCAATTTCACCGATGCCTAAGTACGATCGATAACCAATTTCTAATTTCGGCGTACATCGTTAGTATTTGGGCATTCCATGTGTGGAAGGCTGATGAAAACCTACTCGCTGGATAACTGTGGTTTGCAGTTGGCCATTTGCTGCTTGCGGTAAACTTCAACTAGTCTGACTAAATACTCATACGCAGACAAAGCATTCCTCAGGGTCTCCTGTATATGCGACCGGGTGTGTATAGCTTCCTTGTTTGATATAAAGCGTTTTCGCCAAACCACGTCTTTTAGTCATAGACGCCAATCTAGAGGATTGTGAGCACTGTCCGTTCCGCGCCGCTTTCCGATAAACAGACTGGCTAAGCGTATCATCTTAGCGCCTACACGGTAGGCTATGTGACAAAGACAGTAAGGCATCGAACCCTTCTCCGCAAGTGACAGTGAGGATTCGAAATTAAACTGGTGCACTCACTTGATAAATACAAAAATGTCATCGATGTGACGATCATACAGTAAAGGACAGTCAGCACAATCAGATAGTTTATTTCCGACTATTCCACAAAAGTTTTCGGCAACTGTTGAACTCGGTGCACTGTCCATTAAGGTCACAGAAATATTCTCTAAAATATCACATAAGGCACAGGGTCCCTTCATCAAATGGCAGCTGAGGATTTCATGCTTGGGACCAAGGAGTTGAACTGGCTGTGAGCGAGCCCGTGATATGCTTAATCATCATCAACTTCGTTTAAGATTATGAAACTATCGTGTCTGTCGGGTTTCACAAAAACGACGTCCTGTTTCTGCCTCATTTACTTGATAGCCTGAAACGGCGAACAAACAACACTGTTGGAGGATGTGCGAAGTTAGTAACTGATGTAAATCCTCGACCGTTTCAGCACGAAACCACCGTAAAGTTCTTGCCGATGTTAAGGACAACTCCTTTGGATGGTCGTGAAGGTTTTCGAGTCGAACTTGAATCGTAAACCGGTTTAATTTCTCCGAGAGATGTATTTTAAATACGGAAGTAGTAGTTCGAGTTGTCCGTGCGTTAACTGCCTAAATCACCAGTTGCACACATGGTCCAACGCTCCATTGGGAGAAAATAGGTTCGTCGGTGATACGAGCCACCGAACATCGAGAGCTTCGAAGCGTTTCGGTTGCGGTCTTTTATTAACGCGCCTTGTTGATTATCCACATTTTATACAACTCACAAATCTGTTGACATATCAGCAATGCTGTGTTGAGTCTCGATGAGCTGGCGAAGATTTTCGCGCGCTGTCTCAGTGTGACAACTGGCCAGTCCGACAAACCTAATGTTCCCACATTCCCATAGAATTCATAAGAAGTCAATTGTGCGAACTGCTGTTTTCCTTAATTTTCATCGGGCTTCTACAATTACATAAGGTACATGCGTTTTATGTTCGAAAAATTGCAGCGTCAATTGGGTAATTGAAATCATTGTGTGACAGTTTCCTCTTCAAGAAATTTTGAAGAAATCCGACAGAATCCTACGAGTTCACCTGTAGTTGTGGTGGCACGTCCGTTGTAAGAACGGACTGGAATTTACAAAATGGATGGAATTTCTCTCCAAGTGGCTACTGCAAGTGGCTCGACATTTCAAGGTCCAAACAGAAATCTTACGTATTCGATCGCGAAACGCTTAATCGCAACTGACTGGTCCGGCCACTTCATCTATGGTCCTATTACACAACGGCAACCACAAGATGTTGACGTTTCCCCAGGCAACACACACCGGCGACTCTCTGTTGACAAGTGTTCACGCAATCAATCTCGTTGCCATGATGCCGAAGCCGTTCACTCCGCCCTGATATGTATCCATATGACGTTCATTCGTTTCGGTATTTTATCGCTATGCCCTAAACCTATGTGACTGAATGTTTTACATAATCGATTGATGAGAATGGACGAAATGCTTGTATCTGGTAATGTCTATCTTATTGCCGTCTTGATGAGTAAGTCACTTCTAATCGGTGCGACTCACACCTGATTCAGTCACATGATTTTGTCCATACAACCTTCTGGAGTGCAATAGTTATTAATCTCCCCCCACCTTAGTTCTTCAAGGGCTGACTAAATTTATCGCTTTACACCATCGATGCGATTTATTTGATTTTCACTTAATTTAGTCGACCGCTAGTGCCCATTTGTTGAAGTGACGTTAACTTTTCCTTAGTGCGTGCAAAAGCGCGTGTTATACGTCTGCAGGTCGCTTGCGAATGGTGCGTAGTTGTAAGTGGTTCACGTAATATGCCAGTGGATAGGATTTTGTGTTCAGCAGAAGATTGATGAGCGCCGTTTGCACGCCATTCACCGTAGATGCAGTGAGTAGTGCAATTTTGGTAATCACTGAGCTCTACACTGGAGCAGTCGTGCAGTACCTTCACGCGTTAGTATTTCGATGAAGACTCCATGTGTGGCGTAGTTTTCCACGGTAGTTGGCGGAAATTCCTTATCGCTAACTCGTGTCTTTGCCTTTGTTAGAAATTGACGTTGGACTTAATTTTACATAGTCTTTATGTGATAACTGTTGTGGCAAACGGTTCCATTCTCTGCGTTATGCTGTCTCGCTTTTCGCTGATGAGTCAGTGTTTCAAATAAATCAACTTATCATTATTGAATCTACCGTATTCGACATGTCATAGAACGAGTTGCAATCATTCGTCGTTTCCTGTTGTGCAGTATTTTGGGAATGTGACTTATCACGTCATAACATTTCGTTCATCATCATCATCATCATAGACAGCAATACATCAGTGGTTCACACTAATGCTTAACTGCCACACAACCATGAAGAAACAGCAAACCCTATATAGAAAGAGAGAACGAAAAAGAAGGGGACGGGAAGGGACCTTACTACTGAAAATGACTACGTCCCTATTCAAACGTTCAGCATCAAGGTGCCTACACCTTGCAAACAACACAACCGAGCTGCAAGTGAGAGTAAGGCGTCATCAGCGATACAGCTTCCTTACGGCTTTCACTGCACCGCGTCATTAAATGCACTCACTTCACAGACAGCTCGGCCAAACAACGACAACATTCACGCCACTGAGCTCGATTAGCC
>QNGE01001966.1:27552-94285 GCA_008508345.1 Paragonimus westermani | reverse complement strand
AGATGCCAACCATCTTCCAACCCCCAACCTGGAGGACCAGGAGACTGTGGTTTGTCAGACCTCTACCTGTTGGCCTGCCTGGTATGAGTAACTCTGTCCAGTTTAGCCCAAAAGGTCATCGAGATGCGCAAGCCGTCACACCACGTCAAGGTCCAGTCTCACCGTGATTGATATTAGTGTAAGCTCGCCGTTTGAATGCGCAGAATGGAGCTCGTGCGCGTGTTACTTCTGGGCTGCGCTGGTTGTTTGTCAATTAATACCACTTATAGCCTAATAATGTGAATATTTACTAGTGTTTCCTGGTGTTCTTGCCAGATTTCAGTGTGCCTAATCACATGGTAATTCGTCGTGTGATATCCATTTTCAAATGATGGAATCAATAGGTTTTTCGCCAGCTATTTGTCTGATGGATTAACGACAGTGGGTCATTCCGATACTACTCATGTATGCTTTGTACGACTATTTTTGTGGTTAAAATGCGGAATGATCCGAGTTATTTACCCTCATTCTATCCATGTTTGGCTAAGGAGCGTGTGTCAGCTAATGTGTGGGCAGCGTTACCTTGACTGTGAAGAGTGACTGCTCGAAGTGGACGGTGTAAACTATCTTCGACAGTCGGTGTTCGTGTTCACTTCAGACGGTGGATTGCATCGGCGAGTGTTCATCGATGAGATTATATAGCGAATTCCCTATAGATGGGGGTGGGGTGGTTGGGTCATAATGCCAGTGCGGCAATCGATTTACGTACAGTTCAACGCAAACGAGTAGTAGTCTGTCATGTTGAAATGCAGATTGTTAACAGTGATAGGTGGGATCTGGAGATCATGCAACTCATTGGGTTTGTGGTCGGATATTGTTAATGAGCCTCAGTGGCGTGAACGTTACGGTTGCTGGGGCGGGACGGTAAAGTGGGAATCTTATTTCTCAGGCTTCTTTTCCTTAGAGTCCTCATCTTCAGATTTGTGCTTGTTTGTTCTCGTATTTGCGTGATATCTAAGTATCAACTATCGGTATACGACTGTCGCTGATTTTAGTGTGATGTTTACGATATGTTCCAATTGCCCGCGGATAGGGTTGATAATGCGCTATCCTGTGGACTTGATTATGTGCTTCAACCATCATTTGTATGCAAAGTGAGCTGGAATATTTAATACCCTGTTTTTAGATTAGTAATCATAAGACCAGTGAGACGTAAATCAAATTGTTATTTCTCAGCGACTGCCTCATTTCGATTCCTACAATCGCCTGATATTGTTCCTCTTACTGTTTTCTCATAGCAGCGATTGCAGGAGCTTGGCACTGATTTCCCAGATGATTTTTTCACCACTTGCACCAACCTCGTCAAGCAAGGAATTTTCCAAAATCATGATTGTTTGAACAGGGAAATCACTTCTGTTGAACAGTTGTACTCAGAGTTTGAATGCCACCGCGATCGAATTTGGCGCCAGCGCCTGGAAACCACTAGAGAAGCACGTATTCTGCGGGACACCAAAGAGTCTTTACGTGCGCTTTTGGACGAAGAGGAACGCCTGACCTACTTCAAGCGTTACAACGAGGTTATTCGGAGTGCTTGGCTTGCTCCGCGCACACGGCAAGAACGCATCTGGTCTCGTATGAAGGAGTGGCGACGGGATATTGTGCGTAAACAGGAAAAGGAACAAGGCGCGCGTGAGGCTCGGGCGGATGAATAGGATCCTTTTAGCTAGCAATATCTTTTGTACATATGTTCAAGCATTTGGATATAAATAAGATATACTCTCATGTTGAAAGTTTTGAAATAACTGCTCTCAGTAGAGTGTAGTTTCAAGTCTCGGGTGACAACTTGCCAGACCAATCTCTGACTCGTCACGTACGGTTGTTGATTTAACTCAGCTGTGCTGTTCTTTATCTCATGGTTTGTTTGGGGATAATTATGCTTACGAGTTGTAAGTTAGACGATGCTTATATGGTGGTGACGGTCGAACAATTCAAATTTTGGGGTGGACCGAGTTAGATGGTAGGGCTACCTGCTGAGGATGCCAGTCAATCGTCTGTTACGTCCAGCACTACTTGGTGATGCAACCGACTGACTTAAGTTGCCGGTGGACTAACATTGGTTCGGTGTGTTGGATTGTGAGTTAGACGCTGTTGACCACACTTGTTTCTACATCTGGATCGTTCGTAAATCTTTGGGTCCGTGGCTAGAGACGCTCAGTGAGGTGGTGGCTAGTCAAGCCTAGTTGTTTTTCTATGCTCGCCGTTAGTCGGAATTGCGTGTGAAGTTGATATTTTTGGTGATGGGAGGCAAGTGATCTCTTACTCTCGTATGTAATATGTCCGTTCACAATGTGCACTCACAACGATGTTTGAATGAATTTGGATGCAGTGGATTTTGTGAGTTGAGCTCTTCCTGCAACGTTTTACTCTCAGCTACTACTTTTATTCATTGCTGCGTGACAGTTCAAAAGAAGCCACGTGTCGCCAGCGAATAAACCTGTATTTTTGCCTGCAAACTGTGGATTCGAGTTGGTTCATTCATTCGGACCAGTTGGTGCAAACAAAATAGGAGATTCGGGCTGCAGTGGCAGTCAACCGAAGTTACTTGATACAACGATGGTGTGCAGTCTGTTGGTAGAGCATGTAAGCTGACGGATGCTATCGAAACACCCAGAGATCCGTGATTGGCACCTGTTGATTTTTATATCGTTGTATCTGTCTGTCCGATTGAAAAGAGCTTACGTTCTTAAATTGTTTAATCGCGTAGTTTCTTGTTTGCCTTACTTCGCTAAATCGTTGTGTTAGTTTATGTGCAATGTTTGTATGTTAGCTGTGTACTTTTGTGAGAGGTGATTCGTCAACTATATATGCTCGGCAATACTTTCCATCTGATGCACTCACTTCACCATACTCTGAACGTTCTTCGCTTGATCTATTCAGTTGACACTGATCTCCATGCTACCTTTATGGCCTGGTGCTTACAACCATAATCCTATCCGCGTATATCGCTCTCCTAGGACTGTGTTTTGGTTTTAACGGACACTATTTAAAGACTGTTTCGAAATCACAATAACCCGTGGTTCTGATAATGCTGTTGGTGTAGTATGCAGAAGGATACATTTAATCCTCATCTACTCACAACTTAGAACTTCCTTTCTGAAGAGTACTCTAACTGCAGTCCCAACAGGCATCGAGTTATATGAACGTGGTAGAATTTAGAGGCACACCATAAATTTCCAGTGGTGTTCAGAAACAGGATCAGTAATTAGCCTCAGCCTAGTCTGAGATGAATGGCAGCAACCGAAAGAAAGTAAGGAAAAGCTCGGGATTGGTTCGCACTCATCCGGCAACATTCAAAAATGTGCCTAACGAAGAGTGCGGAGAATCTTTGAGTACTTTAAACATCAATCGAAATGATGCAAGCAGAATGAAGTTAAGGATAGGATTAGCGGATAGGTCGTAAACAAAGCCTTCACTGCCTGCAACTGGTTGCATGAATGTGGAAAGCGGTGTTGATTTCTCACCAACTCTCCTGTGGCGAAAACACGTACAGAACAACCTAGCAGAAGTACGTTGTTTTAGCCGGAATCTGTTGAGAAGTCACGATTATCGATCACTACACTATGGATTAAACAGATCTAGCTTTCGTCGGTTCCCTCGTCCGGACTTCCTCTTTTTCGGACACAGTAAAGAAAGTTTAAGTAAAATTGAGTGGTTTATATGTACGGTATGTATCTGTACTCTTATAACCATTGCTTATACGAGAGCAGTTGAGATTTTATTGGACACTATTAACCACTGTGCTCGTAGAGTGGATACTAACTTCCCTGACTGTACAAACTCCTTTAACCTAAGGTCGAGTTTTTGAGAGTTTGTCCTGACATTACGTACCCCAAATCGATGTACCCTTTGTGATGTTATGTTGATGTCTGACCCCAAAGCCGACCTGGCGTCTCGTGCGTCTGACGCATTCCTAAAACCCGTCGTTTGGTTGGTTGTTACTTACATCAGTTCTGTTGGTTACTTTATCCAGGCTTGTATGCTTCAGTAATCGGTTGCATGGTGAAATTTCGTGGGGTGATCATTATCGTTTTATCCTTCCGGTTTTACGTTGCGTTGCTGTATTATCCTGTCTAGCCACTCAGAATGAGTTTGTCTTAACGTGTCGATGCTGTAGCGATCTATCTTCTGGTGAATGAGTAACTCTTTTAGGAACGACTCGAGAAGGCAGTCGAAACAAAGAGGGATCCAAATCCCATATGTGTCAATGACGAACTAGTTATGCAATAACAAGTACAAACCTCAACTGTGAGCAATCCGACTCAAGTAATCGACCATTATACCACATTGCAGATACCCATCAAATGTTAGTGACAGCCAAATACTAGTACGCAACAAAATGTTGCGGCTCAGGGCGACGTATTTACTAGCGATAGCATCCGCAGTCTGACCGAGTACATGGACGTATATACCATAAGTGGTAAGCTGAAAGGCTTTGTTATCAGTCATCAGGAAAACGGCCAGGTGACCAACAAGATGATTCATCAGAAGGTGGATGGATGAGTGAACTAAGACCTGCGGCTTGGGGTCATTGTCTGTGGCCATAGTCACTGCCAGCTGTCCATTCTTTCGCGAACAACGATATGCAATGCTGTTTCGGAATTGGGAACGATTGCGTTCTTCTGCACTGCACAGGTATTCTACCTCGTAATAAAATACTTCTTTTCCTGCGGCTTCAACCCAAGGGAAGACGGTATTTTTAACTGACGTGAAACGCCAGCAAATCCCTGAAAGTTACCCACAGCTGTTCGGTGGATCCGTCTTGAAAGATTGTTTCATGAGATGTGTATATATCACCTCTTGTTCATCTTTGATATCATGAATAATATGTCTTTGTATGGGCTACACTTCACCCGGATCGTGTCTGAACATTTCCTGCGTCTTATAGACTACCTCATAAAAATCTTCAATACTTCATTGCTGCAGGCGCCCAACAGCTAGTGTTAAGCGATCGAAATGTATCTACAGTGTTTAAATCCGATTTCCAAATCTCCCTGCAGATTTGCATGAGCCACAACTAACCAAATTGGAATTATCAGCTGCATAGCAAACAAGGAGGAGCAACACAAAAACGCCTGTTGGGTTGCATCCACGCTTTGCACGGCGGAGAGGAACAGCGAACGGCAAAAAACCGTTGGAAACAATGTAAAAATCTGGTTATTGACGACTTTGTTATTCATGCACAGTACGTTGTTTGCTCCAACCCTTGAAATATGGAACTGGTTTCTCTTAGTAACCATCTAGTAGACTAACCAATTTGGATGTCATATCTGGGGGGGGATCCCAGGGTTGTGTAGGATTCTGTCGACGAGCGCGATTTCGCTTATTCCCATGCAAGTTTCACGCCACATTTTCAAATTGCCCGGATCCAGTCTCAGTGTACATCTGATCTGCACAGAACTCAATGAACACAGGGCACGACACTGCGCTGAGCGATTGTAGCCAAACATAGTGAAGAGGAATTTTACGATTATAACAAACGTTTTCGTATACAGGCATCCCATGAAACTGAAATATTTGGAAGAGCGTTCAACAACTGCAGTTATGAACTGGCCGCAGTTACCGGAGGTTGAAACTTGTAACTTGTCCCCTTCTTATCTCACCGTTAACTACTAACAACTCGGACAAATGATTATTCTCTAGAATCTACAAAATGAGGAGGTACGTGAGAAATGTCATCCCGATATCTTCCAGATCCACGTGGACTGAAACCAGTATGTATTTTCCCTTATCAAAATTGTTAACCGTTCGATGCTTGTGGTCAATGGCATGTGTTTTCTTCTCTAGGCAGATGTTCACAGCCCATTTAGCGTGCTTGATCAGCAGATTCACTTGGACTTCCACTAGCACGCGAAATGCCTTGTCTATGCGAAAGAATGTCCGGCTCTTTTTCTGAGTTGTTGCGGATCATCTCGTGGTGATGGGCGAAAGATTAATCGGAGGAGACCAGGTCTTATACCAGTCAATTCCGCGTTGTATCGCAGAGCACCTTGTATCAAGTAAGCATCTCTAGAGCCTCCATAAAGGGACACGTTTCACATATGCTGCCTCTAAAGTTGGTATCCATTTCTGTCATCGGATCAATGTTCAGTGTGCGAATTTCCAAACGGTTGTCTTTGTTGTGGAGTGAAGGACTGCAGGAAATATCTAGGAGCTAATTTGTGTTAATAACAATCAGGCGTTCGGCACGAACTCTAGGGGAATCCCACTGAAACAGATCGAATGTGAAAGTTGGACACCTTTATTTTCTTCCTGAAAGTCTTGTTATAGTGAAGGAGGAATTGTTCCCCCTTCGGATAGTACGCACCATCTGTTTATATGCAGGAGGACGATGGATAACACAGTGAAACACTCCAGAGAAGCCAAGGAATTATGGGCTGTGCGACATTGATTGGTTTCTGTCTTGCTGGTGAACTATCTGAACAAAAGTCATGCAAGCCATTTTGGTTATAGATACAGCAAAGATCAACGAGATCATACGCGTTAGTTGACTAAACGCTTTTGTTAATGAACAGCAAGTTACCTTCAGTAATTGATATGCTTTTGAGAACCTGTGTTGGTACAATCCTTCTTTTGGTATCACAAGGGAGTAAGGTTTTCCGGAAGGCAGTCATGAGAAAACCAGTGTAGCACCTCTGTTTATGAATACACTGTCAAAATGGGGGCAATACCGGTGAGACCATATCACTCACCTTACTCTGTTGGGGCACCATTATGATGAGGAAGAAATAGCCTCGCAAATTTTTGTGATCTTGAATCATACAGATTCTCGCTGTGAGCCTGTAGCGGAAAAGTGCTCCGAGCTTCCTTTATAGTCTTTCGGGAAACAGAACCTAAACCCGAAGTCTCCGGGACGTCTTTGACAGCTCAAGTGGACCACATCGAAGATTTTAAGACAAGAATTTTATGTGACCTTCTAAAGACACGATATTTGTGGCAGTTCACTACCCACACTATATTAGCCAGATTGAAACTCTGTCTGCGTTATCGAGCCATGGTCGACCATAATTCCCATGAAGACATTGAACAGTTTTTTTTGAATGGGTAAAGTTCCATTTTATCATGTCCAGTACGTGAATCCTTTTTAGCCACACTTTCTTGACGAAGTGAAAAATAAAGATCAGATAATTTAATGTGTAATTATTCGTATGGAGCGAATGGTTTGCCTTCCTGAGCAACATCGTATTCAAGTGTTTGACTGACCACTGGTGATTGTGATCATAGGAAAGTCCGTGGTTTGAAACCAGTGAGAACTTTCTTCCTTCGAGGAGCCAGAATTAGGTGTTCTCCGTAACTTAACTTTTGGAGCTGAATATGCGAAAATCGGACGAAAGGCTGTTCCACCCAGTGTTTTTCTGCATAGAATTTAATTCCTCTGTTCTTGGCCGTTATTCTGAACATGACAAGTGTTTTTGTTTTCCCTGTCAAACAAGTAGCTGGTTGCCTATTGACGTAGTGCACAACAAACAAGTCACTTTTTATAGATACACGTTCGACAGACGTGATGTGTAAAAAGACCGCTCAGAATAGGACACCGAGTATAGGCTACACGTAATGTGCCAATGATCTGGTGTGGCTCTACAGACGGCACCGATGTTTAATAGCTAGGAAAGTTTGAGACTAGCGGTCAGACCGGTTCGCGCTGCACAATCATGTTGTACGAATGTATAAACGAACGGTATACGTCACGCGAACTTTTCTGATAATCTAGGTATATGTGACTGTAAGTTTTAGAATCATTTTGCACATAACAAACAAGCAGTGAATTCTCCAGACCACCACATTATTTCCTTTTGTTAAGATACTACGTACATCACGTCTTGAGGAGCATAACTGATTCTCGTTTTAAAACTTTCTGGCTGTTCAAAAGAATCCTGTCAAGTATGAACAGCATATGTTATGTTCAATTTATCCTCAGTTTGTACAGCACAAAGTCGTCATACATCTCGCCAGAAACGATTCGGCGACAGTAGTTGTCTAACTGTTCAGTTGCACCGTGGTATTTCGGATTAGTACCGTTTTGATATTTGGAGCCACTAATCTAACGTTAAAGTCTTTCTAACCTCTGTATAAGGCTATATGATATATTCAGCATTGATCTCCAGGCCATTCTTTCTTTGCTGATGTCTGCCAATCTTAGAAAACACTTTGCTGTGTTCAGACAGTTGAGCTCTATTGAACAAGTCAACTGTTTTATCTCTACTGTCTCACTGATTTCCATGTTACTGATAAATCTGTGCTAGGAACGTCCTCGTTTGCGTGAGTGGAGCAACCAGAAAGGCAACTAGAAACAGAAATCGATATACAAAATATTTTTTAATTCAGAAGTTGAGAGAGCCAGTTTCCGTGCTGTGCTAGCCGGCAAAGACAATGATAGTTGTAGTCAGTTTTTCTAAGCAGTCAAAACCGATGATAGGGGTGAACGATACCCCTGCATATATAGGTTAATTGATGTGTATGTAGAGCATTCGTACCTGACGCGGACCCAATGCAGGCCTTTTCTTCGGTCGAAGTATGCCCTGCACTGATTTTCGCCCGAAAAATTAGCAATGCAAAAGATTGGATTAGTTACCAAAGATGGTAAGTGGGTGACGCACGAAAAAACTGTTCTAGTGCATAGGAGTTTAGCTGAACCTAATATGTTGAATGATTGACAGAGGTTACTGTGCAATACGTGCTACTGTTGGGTCGGTATCAATCGGTGGATATATTGTACAATGCATCCACCGATTGATACCACTCGCGCTGCTCGCATTTGGGCCACCATTTTATCCATCACAAAAGTTCTGGCACCTCCCCGAATGTTTCTTGTAAATGGCGCAGGGATGCGTATTTCTCACTTCAAACATAGGCGTACATCACAGGTCGTCCATGACCCTTGCAGTGTGTAACCAGGAACCGATACAGCTCCAAGCTACAGCGGCGAATATAGAGTGATTGAGGACCTACTTGTGGCGGTTAGTCCCATGAGTGGCATCGACGGTTATCACATCAGGGAACCGTCTGAATAACTGCACTTGCTCTCTACGTGCGAAACATATGTGCATGTACCTATTGTTGTTGTCTCTGATGACACGCAACACGCCGTTTTTCTCTATATGATGCAGGATTTGTGGCATATTTTCTGCTACGTTGGTGCACACTACTTCACTTACTTATCACTGGCGGTTTTAACCGATGACGGATGTTGCAAATATCCATGGTAGTTATATACTTGCCATAAATATCCATGGTACACTGCTCCAACTCCGCATTTGGCGTGTTGAACTCAGAAAGTTGACTCGAGTAGTTCACTTCACTGTCTGTGTGCTGACGAATACTTGGATGTGCATCGTACAGCAAGGCAGTTAGGTCGTCTTTGCTTCCAACGTTAAAGAGCTAACAACCAACCCGGTACTTCTCCTAACCACGTAAAAGCGTGGTTGAAAACATGTGTCGCGGGAACTGTGCAATGGGAAGTATGTGAACGGAACTCACTAAACACGTCGTAATCCATGGCTCTCTCTCGTAAGTCGTTTGTATCTTATACACCGGAACGTTTTGACCATAAATTGCACTTAGGCTGACCGTCGAGCGGATCACCCCGAAAAGCTTCATGTGGTAGTACACTTCATTTCTCGTTTAGCCACTTCGACCTTTGGAAAACTTGAGATTCGATCTTCTGCAGGGTCATGTATCTGTATATACGTGCTGTTTTCATTGTTAAAAGTGGAAAACAGCTCATGCCCGATTATAGTGAGCAGTATATACGCCAAAGCGATCACACCGACTCGCGCTCACATCGCGCTTGAAAGTCATCAGTCGCAACCTTATCTACTGACCGACAGCCCTCCCAAATTCAAGTGGTTTCCACTTACACGTGAAGATGATCATAAACAATCGAACTCGTCAATTGTGGGTTCGTACTCCACCGGATATCGAACGCACAACTTCACGAAAAAATGTTCTACAAATTACACGGTGCACGTCTATTAATCGTTCGTTGATAACACCTTCTATCGAACAAATCACATAATCTCGGCTATCTTCTAAACGGGAGTGCATTCGCTTTCGTACACGAAAAACTGGAAAACTCTGATGGAATGAATGTGACCTGAAGTTTCAGTAAAATGGTACAAGTGATCTTTCCAATTGAGATCTGAAAAACATCATATATCATAACATTGGACGTAAAAGTGTTTAAATGGTCCATTATTGGTAAATCACTTCCGTACGTTGAATCAGCATGGCGGTGAACGATGAGAGCACGTTCAGAAGGATATTCAAGATGAAGTACCGAAAGTTCGAGGAGTATGTTAAAGACTTGTGCAGATTTCAACGGGAAACTTGTACAAGCTTTTTCATTAACACTTCGCAGACAGCTGCAAGTGCCAAGAAGCATAGAGGAATAGACCTGCCGCCAGGCTGCCCGTATGGAAGTGCGGTGTACAAATGCGTACACTGTTCACGGCGAACGAAGCCCTCCAAACGGTAACGTTTATTTAATCAATTGTCACGGTAAATTGTAGTTTTGCAGATTACAGATGTCAGGCCTCCTGGGTCATCCATTATCGCACCGATGGATATCAAATCGAGAAGGCAAACTTGGTGCACTCACACGACTTTCAGGTTGGTAAGCCGAACATTTATCCTAGGAATAGACGTCTGGCTGTTGATGATGAACTGCATGTATGTGAGATGATGAGCCATTTTAAGAGTGCACGTGAAATGAGGACGTACGTGAACCGTAAGTATGGGATTAGAATGCGTCGGCACGATTTATGTAATCTACGTGCGAGGCACAACAAATTGGATGATCGCAACGAAATTATGAAGTTGCGTGATTTACTGAAAGTGGAAGGTAGCTATAGGTTTCTACTCCGGGACAAAGTGTTAAGATTCGTCATGTTTGTACCGAAAGGTACATTCCAACTGTGTCCCAAGTATGGGGATGTCATTCTAGGAGATGCAACTCATCAGTTAAATTATGGCGGCTTTATACTATGGCATGCTATGTTGGTAGACGTAACTGGAGTTGGGGTGACGTTTTTTTACGCACTTATGCCGAACGAAACCACTGCCAGTTATAGGATAGTTCTCGAAAGCCTGCTTAAAATGGTGCCTTGTATGTCTGCTGTTCGCACCTTCATTGTTGACCGTTCAGCAGCACAGATGAAGGCAATAGGTGAAGTCTTCCCGCATTGTGCCATAGTATTCTGCCGTTTTCATTTACTGCATGATGTGTCTCGGCGTTTCCGCCAGTTGGTTGGCATAAGCGAATATCAGAAGAACCGTATTTACCAGTGGACCCGCAATATGGTGTTCACTGATAGCAGGGGTCAATTTAACAGTTTGCTGCAGGCTGTGAAGTCTGTCAGTAATGAGGCATACCAGTATCTTTCAAGTACTTGGCTGCCTTATAAAGAGGGTTGGGCCTCCCATACTCTTAAGTCCACGGTTTTGTTCGGTAATCTTACGACCAACCGTGTTGAGAACGAGAACAAGCACATCAAATGTGCTGTGTCCGAACGATCCAGCGTGTATGCATTTTTTCAGCATATTGTAGAACGTTGTAACTGTGTGTTTGATGAACGCCAGTGTAGGTTGAACACTGAGCGCATGAGGTTGTTTGAGCCGACTGTAGGCCGGGAATTTCTGTCGGTCCTTCTGAAACCGTTGTCGCAATATGCCAGGGATGTTTTCCTTAGGCATTACAACGGCACCAAGATAGTAGACGTCGCGTATGCGAAAGGCACGTGGGAAGTGCGCTGCAGCAAAAAGCGCATTTTCCACGTTGACATTTTAGGGGAAACCAAATGTGACTGCTGCTTCACATCCCAGTGGATGATTCCCTGTGGTCATATTGTTGCTGTGTTTCGTTTGATCGACAGACCCCTTACCAGTTTGGTTGCGGGAAATCGGTGGTTGTTGCCAGCCGCTAAGGAAGCAGAAATCCCGGTTTCCCAGTGTGATGAGCCAGTTGTTTGTATGCCTGTCCCTGTTTCCAATTCTCGTCTAGACAGAATAAGGGATGCTGAGGATGTTTGCCAGGATATAGCTGTTACCTTAGGATGTATGAGCGCTGTTAACAGTAGTAGACATGTTGCTGCATTGCGAGGGATAAATGAGTTACTGTCTAGCCACCCTGACCTATTATTGCACTGTTCAATCCCAGGTAGGGAGGTCGTTCAGATTAGCGGCCGAGCGTCGTTTGACAACTTATGGCCGGAGAAAATAGTGGACAACACTAGCGAATGGTATGAATCCTTCTCTTTTGCCCCCGAAGGGGTTAGTAGAAAACGGGTTCCGTTGGTCAGAAAAAGCTTGGTAGTCAACTCAAACATCCCTACGTGCAGCATCTTCCCTACAACGCATGCCCCAAGGTGTGGTACACAGACGCCGTCCACCAGTAAGACTGCATGCATGTCAGATGAGTTAAGCCTCATGCCCGCTGCCTCAATAGAACCGCCGTTTGTGTCTAACACGCGCAGGAAGTGTAAACTTGAAAGTCGTGTGATTGACCATGATATGCCGCAGATTGACGTCATCGGTGATCCCATGGAGACAGCTCGTATTAGACGAGTTGCTAAAGGTACGCTTAAGCAGTTCAAGACAAAAGTCAGGAAGACTTATGAAAAGCAGCGTGCCTCCAAGCCTGCAGACATCAACGTTTGTCAAATTTGCTTCGAAAAGGAGGATCCCGTGGACCTGGACAACGAAACCGTGCACTGGGTACAGTGCAGTCAGTGTTCCGGTTGGTACCACCACTATTGTGCCAACTACCACGAGTCTGAACCCGTCTACACATGCGTAGACTGCGACAACGTGGACAACACTTGACCGTCCGGTAAGATTATGAAGAAACCGTGCTCTCGAGCGTCATGTGAATGAACCCACGGCCCTATTCAGGGCCACCCACGACATGATTTCACGAGCTATGCTCATGTTTTTATTTTGCAGTGGTTATTGCCGTTAGTCAAGTGAGGTTCACTGAGTCTTCCTTCAGTGGTTCCTCTGTGGGTAGACCAGACCGTTGGCAGTGTGCGTCTATTTTCGAACCGATTTGCGATGCTTACTGCTGTTAGTCAAGTGAGGTTCACTGAGTCTTCCTTCAGTGGTTCCTCTGTGGGTAGACCAGACCGTTGGCAGTGTGCGTCTATTTTCAAACCGATTTGCGATGCTTACTGCCGTTAGTCAAGTGAGGTTCACTGAGTCTTCCTTCAGTGGTTCCTCTGTGGGTAGACCAGACCGTTGGCAGTGTGCGTCTATTTTCAAACCGATTTGCGATGCTTACTGCCGTTAGTCCAGTGAGGTTCACTGAGTCTTCCTTCAGTGGTTCCTCTGTGGGTAGACCAGACCGTTGGCAGTGTGCGTCTATTTTCAAACCGATTTGCGATGCTTACTGCCGTTAGTCAAGTGAGGTTCACTGAGTCTTCCTTCAGTGGTTCCTCTGTGGGTAGACCAGACCGTTGGCAGTGTGCGTCTATTTTCAAACCGATTTGCGATGCTTACTGCCGTTAGTCAAGTGAGGTTCACTGAGTCTTCCTTCAGTGGTTCCTCTGTGGGTAGACCAGACCGTTGGCAGTGTGCGTCTATTTTCAAACCGATTTGCGATGCTTACTGCCGTTAGTCCAGTGAGGTTCACTGAGTCTTCCTTCAGTGGTTCCTCTGTGGGTATACCAGACTATGTAGTTATGATTGGTATATACATACATATGTTAGTATATATACATACGTATATATAAACATATTTGTGTTGAAGTATATCTATGTATATATAAAAATACGCAAATACTTATATTTATGCATATACATATGTACATATGATTATTACATATATAGATGTAATAATCATATGTACATATATATATAAATATAAGTATTTGCGTATTTGTATACATACATAAAAATACGTCAACAGAAATATATATATATATATATATATATATATATATATATATATATATATATATATATATATATGTAATAATATGTACATATATATACATATAGATATAAGTATTTGCTTATTTGTATAGGAATGATATATATATGTTTATATACATATATATATCATTCCGAAATAGATATGTGTGTAAAACGTGATATATACATATATCACGTTGTACAAATTTTTGTGCACATGCATGTACACGTGCACATAAATATACATATATATGTGTGTATATACATATATATGTATATATATCTATATGTTTATGTATGGATATACACGTGCTTATCTATATTTATACAAAAATATACAAATATATATATATAAGTATATATATACTTATATATACATATTCATTATTATACACAATTATTTGCACATACATACGTGTATATACATACTCGTGTGTACACTTATATGTGCATATAATTGTATTTATTTGTGCTTTTCTCCAACCCCTCCGGGATAGCCCATTGCCCAATGAGAAAATTGCACCTCAAGGTCAGTCGGTGCATTTTTAGTCCATGCCAATTTGAGTTTCGCGGGTACGAAAGGAAATGCGCTCCCCCTCTAAACCGATTTTGATATTAAATTAGCGCCATTCGTAGGTGCGCTTGATAAAAATCAGTTACGCATTAAAACAAATTCATTTCTCACAGCACAATAGGCACATTTTATACTTTTTTGAATATTCTGTCCACCATGATTCACAGTTTACTTAGAATTTACATAGTGGTTCACCAACGTCAACATTCGCTTCTTGCGGAAAATTTTCTGCGCGTGCTACCGCGTAATTGACGCCGCTGAAATTTATTCGCAGGAAGTGAATGCTGTCATTGGTTTACCGCTAATACGTGGGTTTGCAATGTCATGTGAGTAACTGTGGACGGCATATTCAGGAAACTATGGAATATGTCTATTGTTGTGTGAATTTTTTGTTTTAATGCGTAATGCCGAGGATTTAAGCTAATTTAATAGCGAAATATTTCTGATGGTTGGGAACATTGGAGGTGTTGTTTGTAGCTCGGGTTGATGGTTTCGGTATTGATATGTTCGCCGAGCTTGGCATTTAAGCTGCAAACGTTTCATCACCAGGCGAGGTGACGTCATCAGTGCGTAAGTGTTTCAGCGTATATTTCCAAATATGTTGACGAGATAGCTGAAGTTTTGCGATCTGGGAGATAAAGGGAATTGGCAACCAATGATTAATAAACATGCACCGTATATGTCGTAGACCATCATTTTTTGGCTTTTTCATTTGACATTCCTTGAAATGGGTGCCGACAGTCGACAAATTTGGGTGATTATGATCATCCTCATGTGCGATTGGAAACCACTAAAAACTGGAGGCGCCGTGGTTAAGTGGATGAGGCTGCAGGTGAAAGCGGACGTGATCTGCTTAGAGTAGATACTGCTCACCGTAACCGGTGTGAGCTGCTGTAGTGGACCTTAACACTGTCAAAGCACTCGAGGATGATCGCGGAACAAAAATGTAATACAACCAAAAGGGAAAGACTCACAATAGTTCATGAAGGTGCGTTGGTTCAGAAATTCCACTACGCGGAATTAAATATCCGACGGAAACGATCCGTGATGTCACTTCGCTGAAAACAGATGGTTGGTTCCGTTGGTATTTAACTCTCCCAAAACCTGTACACGAGCGACAAAGAACGCAGAGAAACGCACGGCTCACGAACTTCAAGGTAGATTTTGAATTATTGATCAGCGAATCAATCGATTAACTAGGTTTAAACATGGGCTGTACGAGCGAGATTGATAAGGGCGAAAAGAGCGAACAATAAAAATTATAAAGCACAAAGTGCTGTACAGAACGCTACAAAACTCATCCCTAGAGCTTTAATTAGGGTACGAAAACGCCTGAAATGGAGATAAACGACATTACTCCAAGTAGTCTGCAAAACGGACAGGTGGTTTAATCTGTCGTCCGCAACGTGTTTGTGGTGGAGGGAGATGAGAGAATTGCACGTCCTCAGCGGGAGTAGTGGTGTCTGAAAGTGATTGTGATGAGTGTGGGATGGATTGGGTCGGAAGACCTGGATGGGAGGATGAGGTAGTCACAGCAAGAGCAGGAATAGGCAAGACTGTAGGGTACACATAGACCACTTTTGAGCGGCTAATGCCTACTGAATCGCGAGTGCCGTTACGGCTGATGGTGAAATACTTATCTTTGCGTTCTAGCACTCTGAACGGGCCGTCATAAGCTGGTTGGAGGGACTTCTTTTGTGCGTCAGCTCCGACAAAGACGAAGGGGCAAGTGCGAAAGTCTTCGTGCACTTGAGTCTGCCTCAGAGTGGTCCTCGTTGGGGTTGGCTTTAACCTGCTCATTTGTAGTTTTAGGCGTGTGACGTATGACGTTGGGTCTATCTCTCCAGTGGTTCCAGCATCCGTAAACGTCTCGTCTGGTAGGCTTAAAATACTACCTTAGACGAGTTCAGTCGGAGTGCAGCGGATGTCTTCCTTGACGATGTTACTGGTGCCAATCAGGATGAATGGTAGGTTTTCTGATCAGTTTGAGCCAGATGTCGTGGCAAGGATGGCAGCTTTTAGTTGACGATGGAGACGTTCCACTGGGCCGTTTGATGCTGGGTGATAGGCGGTTGTTCGGAAGTGTTCACAGCTTAGTAAGTGATGCAGGTAGCGGAACAGCGTGGATGTAAACTGAGAACCGCGATCAGTAGTGATGAAGGTAGGTACACCAAAAGAGGATACCAAAGTCTTCATAAACGTCCGTGCGACATTATCGGCACGTCAACAAATGCGTAAAGCCGTTCGAATGTGGAAGTGGGCCTACAATGTTAATATGGAAGCGTCTGAAGCGGGCGTCAGGTACACTGGAAGTTCCAGGTGTGGTGAGGGTGTGGCGGTGTACCTTACTTCGCTGGCAGGATAAACAATGCTTGGCCCATTCACGTATGTCCTTGCGCATGGTTGGCCAGACAGAACGGTCGGTAATTAGCTTGACGGTGGACCGGATGCTAGGATGGAAGGTAGAGTGGAAGTAGCTGAAAATATTTCGCCAGTAATTAGAGGGGACATAAGGTCAAGGTTTACCGGTCGAGATGTCACAGCATATTTTGGAGTCGCAGTAGAGGAGCGGTAACTGAACAAATTTCAGAGACTTGTGAGAGCGCAATTCACTGAATTTCTCGTCGTTTTGTTGTGCCGCCGCTGTGGCTTCTAAATTGATGGGAAGTGTTGGTAATTGACGAATGTGTGCATGAGATAAAGCATCTGCGACCAGGTTGCTAGGACAGTCTATGTGGCGGATGTCCGTCGTGAACTGGGAGAGAAAGTCCAAGTGGCGGGTTTCTCTCGGGGAGTATCTGTCTGGGGAAGTGTTGTGGTCCGTGAGGATGGTAAATTGACGTTCTTTCAAGACATGTCGGAAATGCTTGACAGCAAGGTACATAGCTAGCAATTCTCTGTCGAAGATGCTGTACCTCATTTGGGCAGGTTGTAGCATTCTGGAGAAAAAGGATAGCGGTCTTATTTCATCGCAAATGATTTGCTACAAGACCGCATCGAGAGCAGACTGAGAGGCGTCGGTCTTTAGAACTAGTCGGGCATGTTTGTCAGTACTCAAATAGCCGAGTGATGTGGCATCAGCCAGAGCCTGTTTGACGGAATTGAAAACGGTAGTGGCTTCTGGAGTTAAGACGAACTTTTTAGGGTTATTTTGCAGCAGATCAGTCAATGGTTTGAGCATGTCGGAGCAATTGAGAATAATGCGACAGTAGTAATTAACAATCTGCAAAAACCAATGGAGGCTTTTTATAAATTGAGGCAATGGTTAATCCGAAATGGCGTTGGCTTTTTCCGGTAGCGGTCTGAGGCCGTCTCTGTCGATGCAATGACCGAAGATGCATTTTGTTATGTTGATGGTGGCGCCGTAGTGGTTTAAACGCTCAAGGACAGACTTCGAGATGCTCCCGTTCGTTGCTGCTGGCGACAAGTATGTCATCGATATAGACGAACAGGTTGGACCTGGTTGATGAAGCGTTGAAATGTTTGTGCGGCGTTCCTGAGGCCAAAGGGCATACGGACGAATTCGAATAGACCAAATGGAGTTGTGATGGCCGTCTCGATGATGTCATCGGGGGGCCACAGGAATCTGGTGGTATGCCTTGGCTGAATCTACTCTGGAAAATATCGTTTTTCCATATAAGCCGATGGAGAAATCATGGATGTGCGAATGGGAGAGCGAACCGGCACAGTTGCGTTGTTCAGCGCTTGGTAGTCGTTGCACAGGGCACCTCATCGCGTTTGACAACTTTTGTCGCCAGAGGTTTAGGACTCATCCACGACCTTACTTCTGTCTCACAGTTGAGGCGTGTGCTTTCAGAATTAAATCAGGCCGATGTGGCGTCCGGGGGAGTGTCACAGGCCTTGACCAAGGAGGTGGACCTCTGGTTACGGGGTCCCAGCTT
Source organism: Paragonimus westermani (assembly GCA_008508345.1). Classification (NCBI taxonomy): domain Eukaryota; kingdom Metazoa; phylum Platyhelminthes; class Trematoda; order Plagiorchiida; family Troglotrematidae; genus Paragonimus; species Paragonimus westermani. The sequence continues at coordinate 75,868 of QNGE01001966.1, read as the reverse complement.
TCTGTTGAACTCAGAAAAACAATGGCAAAAAATGCTAACCTTGTGCTTGGTAACGAAAACCCTGAAATTAGGCGCACTCATGCGACTGCCACAAAATCGGACCTTAATATTATATTGGACCATCTGATACCAAGGTACTCTAGTTGGACTAAGTTACTGCGGGTCATAGCTTGATTATCTCATTACGTTAACCTTGTGTCCGTTGTGATATCCACTGGACAAATTGCGTCAATCAGAGTAAGAACCCTTCGTATGTGCGAAATCGATGCCTTTTGTCTCAAACTAGTAAAGCTCGTGCAACAGTGCGAGCTCTGCAAGCAACTCAGGATCCTGAGATCGTCCACCGTAAATCCTCGTAAGGTGGGTAGACTTGAAAGTTTGTTGTAAGCGTTGATGGGTGGAGCACTGCATCTTGGCGGTAGAATCTGATCAGAAAATGGAAACCGTGTGCAGCTGGTGATTATTCCTACCCACAGTGCTGTCACAAGTCTTTTGATACGTCACTATCACGAGTCCGCAGGGCATTTGAGTGCATTCCATGTACTTGCCAGCATCAGAAGGTGGTTTTGGATTTTGAAAGGTATGGCGGCTGATGAACGAGTGATAAGTGAATGTTGTCACTGTAAAAGGGTTTATGTTGAGGAGTGCACTCAAACGATAGCTCCAATTTCGTTGATGAGAGCGTTGACGGACGGTTACTCATTCAGGTACCGTGGGGTGGATCATTTCAGCCCATTCAGGGTGCGTGTAGAAAGAATCGAGCTCAGGCGGTAAGGCTGCATATTTACCTGTTTACGGACTCGTGTCATTCACATCAAAGTGGCCCATTCCTTGTCTATGGGTTCTTTTTCTCATGGCTCTTGTGCAAATTTTGGGAAGGCGGGGCAAGCTAGACGCCATTTACAGTGACAACGGTTCCAACTTTGTTGGAGCAGACTTGGGGCTAAAACGAAGGCTGCGATAATTGGACCAGTGTGTGTTGACAGATAGGCTATCAAATCAAGGAATTGATTGGTATTTTAATCCTTCAGGTGCAAGATATCGCAGCGGGGCTTGGGAAAGAATGATCCTAATAGTGAGACGAGTTCTGTCGTCGGTAACACAACAGCAGGTAATGGATGAAGAGTCACTTACCACATACATGGTGAAAGTTGAACGAACCATCATTGATAGGCCACTCATGCCTGTTTGTGAGGATCCAGATAGTCCCCAGGTACTTCGTCCTAGTGATTTGCTGTTGTTGCGCTCGAATATAGGCCTGAGTGCAAATGAGGTCACATTGTGCAAACGTTACACAAGTGGCTGGAGACAAGCACAGCACTCATCTAGTGTGTTTTGGAAACGATGGCGGCCTAAATACCTACCCCAGCCGCAGGCTACACCCAGGTGGTTGCAAGCTTCGCGTGATCTTCAAGTAGGCGATGTAGTTCATCATGAAAGAGCCTCCAGAGGTGTTTGGCCTTACGGTATAATCACCGAGGTATTCCCTGGTGACGGGAGACATGTACGCCAGGTGTCAGTAAGAACTTCAAATGGCACTGTAAGACGGGACACCAGATCACTTTGGGTATTAGAAACGTCTGCAGAGTAACACTAAGTTACTACGATTGAAGCAGTGGGTGTGGACCCTCCTGTCGAACCGGTCGTCGCCACTGTTCATATTGCCACACTGAGTTTGAAAAACCAGCCTGTATTCGGGGCCCAGTGTTGATTTTGTCAAGGTTTGTTGCGCTATTTTCTAAATAGAATACATTGATCATCCTTGTGCTCACACCACCTACTTTGACCGTTTTCCTTACCTTTACTTCGTCCGAGCCCTGTAAACTTCTAAATACCGAAATTAGACATTTTTCTTGCATATTTCCCCTTGAGTAAATAATGGTTTCCGTCGGTTCTCTATGCATGAACAGTCGTTTTGCTCCGACGTAACCGATGACCATTTGTATGAGTGAGTTCGATCCGTTTCATCGTCCACCATTGTTGATCGGTCCTTGATTGTCAATTTGTTGTGCAGGCACTTCCTTTCTTTGATTTTTGAGGACTTTCACATTCGACGTGAGAAACAATTTTCTTGTACATTGATTCTATTAATACCGCATCAAATCCAGTTATTACGAGCGCCTTCTCGTTAACCGTTCCGAGGGTAGATTATCTGTCTTTGAATATAGAGAGGCATTTACTGGATCAAAAGATTACGCGTATCTCGGTGTGAACTTGAATCGCTAGGGAACGATTCAATATTGTGCCCGAAAATATGTCTCGTGTCGTTCACTTCACTGTCTGTGAGCCGACGAATACTTGGATGTGCATCATATAGCAAGGCAGTCAGGTCGTTGTTGTGCTCCAAAGAAAAGGAGCTAACGACCAACCCGGTATTTTCCCTAACCACGTTAAAGCGTGATTGATATCATGTGTCACGGGAACTGTGCAATGGGAAGTATGTGAAGTGAACTCACTGGACACGTCGTAGTCCACAGCTCTCTCGTGAGTCGTTTGCATTTTATTCACCGGAACGTCGTGTACGACGTTAACTCAACGTAATCATACTCACATGATCATATTTCAAACGCCCATTGCCTGGATTCTTGCTTAAACCAAGAACGTACAGAACACTCTTCACAACATTTTTGCTCATTCTGATTGGATTAAATCGTTTTTTCGAGGCAACAGTCGGTTTCCGATAGAGACAGATGGATTCCTCTAACAACTCTTCAACTCTTCTTAACGTTCCAGGGTGCATGCTATTGCGTCGTATCGTTTGCACTCAGAAATGAGTGTGTTTATATAATGGGCCTACTTGTGATGGTTCACACGTTGTTTAATTTAATTCGGGGTTGCGTCGCTTTCCGATGTGGAAGGCTGCAGTGGGCGTCATTACGGTCTACTGCATCTTACGCAGAGTCCGCATCTTGTGAATTTAGTACACACCAAAGTGTTTGCATTGTGGCTGGCAGACTTGGAGAGAATCCATGTTTATGCGTGGTAGAAGCGATGTTTGCACCCGTAGTTTCACTTCTTCCAATAATTGTTTAGATACTGGGCAGGCAAGCAAAACCTGCCTAGTCGTATTGATGTCTCAGGCACTTCATTCATCTTTTACAACACGACGCTGCGTGTAATTGATAGACCGTGAATATCTCTGCAATCTTTGACGCAAAAACGGTTTTTGGGCCTTTAACGTTGTTACAACTTTGTGATGTGTTACAATTTTCAAAGTCGATTGATACTGCTGCTGTAAGTGTTCTTTGTTCTAATTTTTTGGGTGCGTAAGCAAGGAATGTGTGATATATCGATGGCTTAGATGTAACTGGACGACGAATGTTTACACAGGACAGCGATCACAGACAGTTTCGACGCAGTCCAAAACCAAAAGAAAGGCTTAACGAATAATCAATTCTGGTGTATTAGTGAAACAGAGACAAAACGGTGATCCCTACGATGACAATGGCAACACGAGAATCAAAGTCCCATCAACAAAAGGTTTTCAAATCGTTTAAACAAGTTAGCTAATGGGGGTTCAAATGTCACAGTTCTAATGACGGTCATGTCGTGTGGAACACGTTGAACAATACGTAGGCGGACGACCTGAAATAGATGACAATAGAGAGAACATCATTGAAGAGTTTAAACTGCATGCGTAACAGTTTCTGTATTGTTATATAGCGATCAATGAAAATCTAACATGCCCGAAGTTTCTGCTCACTTTTTAGGAAAAATCTCTATAGTGTCGTGGGACTAGACGCGATCCATCCCCGGGTTCTCAAATAATTGGCCCTCGATTCGATGGTGACTTTCAATAATCTGTTCAAACAGAAACTAGAGAACGGCACTTCTCCGGAGGCATGGAGATAGACCACTGCCATATATATTAGAGCAGGTGACCCTTAATCTCCCGCTGGTTCTCGGCCGATCATCCTGGGCAGAATCCCATGCAAGATAATGGATCGTCTCTGAAACGGGCCTTCCATAAACATTTCTTCTCGAACAACTTCTTCTCTTCTACTCAGCATGACTTTCTTCCATATCGGTCATGCATAACCAATACGTTAATCCTGATGCATAGCCTTGCAAAGGCCAAATACAGTGCTCATATCCCGGGTGCCATCTCCTTCGACTCTGTCGAAGCCTTTGACTGTGTTCCACACGGTCCTCTTGTATATAAACCAGGAGAGGTTCTTCATTGGGCTAAATCTTTTCCCTGTAACAGGACTTTCAAAGTAACAACTGGAACGGGCCTTTTCACTTCCTTACCGACCTCCGCTGGATTTCCTCGAGGATCCGTACCTGGGCTGCTAGTGTTTCTGATATATATCAGTAACCTTCCTAACCTCGTTTACAGTAACGCCTTCCTTTATGGTGGTGATTTGAAGATCAGAAACGCTCGTGATCGCAGTGCATTGCAGACTGGCATTGACCGTATCGAGTGTTGGTCAGGTAACTGGATTCTCCTTTTGGACCGCAGCAAATATGCTCATATGTCGCTCGGAGGAGACTCCGGGAACCCACTCTTGATATATAGTGCACAAAATGTAATAGATATCGCGAAAGTTGACTTTGAGAAGAAAGAAAGGATATATCCGGTTTGTTCCCAACCCCTACTGCGTCCTTTTAACTCGATACATGTTGAGGCTACAGCTTGATTGCTCTTCAGAAAAGCGGTCTTTAACTATTAATGGGCGAGGGTCGAGCACATACCAATTCAAGTTTTTGAATATCCTGGTCTGATTGTGCTAATCCAGTGCACACTGACTTTTTACAAACGATCGGTAAAATGAGGCTAAAACTGAGCAGCGTTTTTTAAAACTTAGTGCGATTTGGTTTACTAATAACTATGTCGTCAACCTGTTTCAGAAGCGTTTCCCCTCGAAAAGATATCCTTTACTGATGAGGGTACTACGAAGTGTAAAAACAAATGTGCAAAATAAATGCCCTTTTCTTCAGTTAAACTCCATTTTGATAAACAGAGGGATGTGCGGAGTGGACGGCTGAATCCAGCTAGTATCTAATTTCAGCCGAAATATCCGGTAATGCTCCTAACATCCGACAGTCTTAAAAGTCTGGTTCCACATTTGACTGACACTTCAGCGTGTCGTGGATTCTTTCATTGGTGAGACAACGACTTTGAAGTTCCTGGGTGACCTTTACCGGTGAGTACGCCATCTCGACATTCTTCCACTACGTGCCGTCGATATGTCGTCGTGTTCGAAGCAGCTGGTGGTTCCATAACCACCCTGTAGCGGACAAGTGGGTATGCTCTGGACCTTCGCCCATTAATAGTTAAAAGCCGCTTTCCTGAAGAGCAATCAAACTTTAGGACGCAATAGGGATTAGGAACAAACTGCATATATCCAGCAATGCTTGGAAAAGTGATAAGTAGTTAGTTCCAGTTTACTATGAGACCAACGGCGAAAACCGAAAGAAGGGAGAAAGGAAGAGAGAGGTGGGCTCCAGTTCACTCGGCGGCACTCAAAAGCGCACCAGGCAAGAAGTGCGTAGAAACTTCAGGGGCAATAAACGACATTCAGGAAGGTCCAAATTAACCGACCTTGAGGAATGAAATACTAGACGGGACGTTAGGAGAGGAGCAAGCATCCGTTGCCTGCAATTCGTTGCACGGCTGAAAAACTCGGCACTGAGTTCACATCAGACCTTTTACGGCAGACGCAGAAAGGATCATGCATACAGAACAGACAGGCAAGTAAACGCGGTTACAGCCGGTTCCTCAAAGAAGCCACACGATCGCTGGTCACTACACAAGACTCCCCCCAGAAGGGTGGCGATAGACAGCTTTCGATCATGCAACCAGTGGTATTGATGGATTAGCCACCCACTTGTAGCTTTGCTCATGGCATTCTCGATGCCATGGATACACGAAAAAATGGCTTAGGACCACAAGGTTTCCATCTTTATGCTGCTGCACCAGCCTAGGATGTGCCTAATCTAACGTGGAAATAGCGTGGAGTGCTGAGCTCACTACACAGACTGGGGAACGTGACAGTGTAACTGAGAGGTTTGCGTACTATCGAGTTCGTTGAATCGTTATATATAAGAATGTCGACGATGTCCTACGTTCGCATGAATGATGAACGGGTCGTGATGGGCCTTACGTGAGAAGGGAACGGTGGCGAGCCACACAGGTGATGATGTGTGCTTAGGCCTAGTAAACGCATGCATGCAGAGCATAGAGCAGACAGCAGGTGGGATTTCCCCGGGCCGATCTGCCAACTGGTTTATTACACAACGATGCAGTCGAGGTGCGCCATTTGAGTGCTGGCAGTGACTCGAAATAGTCGGCATTACTGCACATTCTTCTCAGCCACTGAGCTCCTACAAAGCGAAAACCCTGAAAGGTGCAAAGTGAAAGGTGTCCAAATGCAATTGGATAAAACGTCAGGTGTAGGCTAGAGGACAAGAACTTGGGGGGACTTCCGTTGAACGATCTGTCGACGAGTTTTTCGAAGGTTCAGAGAACGTATTCAAGCGTTCCATAATGTGCACATACACATAGGAAGCGAGCCGTTTGAAAGAGCTATGTTATTCACCCGGAGAAGAAGTTGAACGTATGCCATACTTTGAACAGTTTGTTGGTTTTCAAAAGGTTTTGGGATGTGTTTTGGAACGTTTTCAAAGAGACAATTTTTTAAACCTCAGTGACATAGGTAGAGTTACAATGGATATACAGTAAAAGTGCTGGAACCCAACATAAAAATCTGAAGACTGGTTAGTGCAAAAAACGTACGCGACGAACGTGCATAGGCTAGAACCAATAAGCGTATTAGTAACGGCACCTGAGAATATTGCGTGATTTCTGAACTGACAACCATTCTCAGACAAGTCGTGCAAATGGACGCCAAGTGGACTTAAATGAAGCAACTAGCAGTAGTGTTATTCGCGCAATCGTTTAGTGTGAAATGCTGTTGTCCCATGGGTACCCACGGTTTATACAAATAAGGTGAATGATTCCTTGCAAGCTTGCGCAAACGGTCTCATACGTTCTAGCAGAGCATCTGATATAGTGCTGCAAAAATATCTCGGTGGAGATAGACGGTGGTTGTGGACCAGTGACTAGACAGAAGTGGTCGTGCAGCAGGGACGATGATGCTGGTCGTGTTCCCGTTGCAATACTGACAATAGTTAGTGCTTACGACGTCGAAAATTCCAGTGGCAGCCAAGGTATGCCGCGGCATGAACTGCACTCGTACGGATGAGCGTCAGAGAGTGCCGTCAGCTTGGTCTTGAATGATGAGAATATTGTGGTAAGAATAACACTAGGAGCAAGTTGATGCGTCTGATAAAGGTCCGTGCTAGAAACCGATGAGTGAATATCAAGGTGCCTGATAATCTGCGGGAACAACCTATCGGTGAGTGGTGCTGTGGCAAGGGTTATTGGTTTGTGCCGTGGGAACTTTTGATCCGAGGCGTTTATCGTTCTGTTTACGACTGTAAAAACTACACCTTTGGAAGGATATCCGAGAGATGGCTAATAAAAGTGGAGCTCCCAGAATTGTTGACCAGTGAATATTAAGCTAGGCGGAATGTTGAGTCATAGAGTCGACCGAAATATGGCGAGAGGATTTGGAGTGAAAATACAGATGTAAGGCCGCGCTGTTTACTGAGGTCCGCGCTAGAGCAAGTTGAGCTGGTGCACGCTTTTAGGTACACGTGTAAAGCAACTTACGCGAATCGAGACGATGACATTTTCCGCGGAGGCGCTAGGTAGCCTTACAAATAATTGATGGCGACGTTGCGCACAAAGAGCGATCCCGAATGGGTTGAAGTCTGTAGCTGTGCAACGATCCGGGTGGTGTTTAGAAGACACAATAGTGAAACTGCCGGAAACCTAGGGAAGTGCTGGGCCTGAGAGATTGTGTGTCCGATGGTGATGAAATTGTGTGCCTGGTGAGACGTGCAGGTTGGATGCATATGCGTCGCTAGACAGGTGGTTGGTAAGTGAAGCTACCGCATGGGTGAGGATTGTAAGGCAATGGAATAATATGGTGATCGATGAAAGTCGAGGGTCATAACACCATCGATAAGTCTGTGTATAACCTGTGGCCGCATAGAAAACGTGTAAGGCAGCAAAACGTGTAAAATATAAACGCGAATACATCTAGGTTAAGTGAAAACCAGTGACTCACGTGATCAAACCAGCAACGACACCAAAAATAAACGATGAATGCGCTTAAGTTGGAGATCGACGAAATTCTGCGCGTAGTGTAAGCTGGAGCATCCTAGCAGGAAAGGACGGACCCATCAATTGGTGTTGGGAGCGCAGCTTAAAATGCGCCAAAAGAAAGAGTTGAAGACGTGAATACTAACTTGTAATGGTGCAACAGAAGCGAAGCGTTCAGAAGAGGAATGCTCATTACTAAGGTTCGTCATGCGTGATGGTGACCAAGGAAAAGCGCGAAACAGGAAGCTAAAGAAAAATAGATTTGTTGTCGGGCTCACCAATTTGTAGATAACTGGAAAGTAGCCCCGCTTATAACCACGCCTATTTTCCACAATAATTAAAGCAGAAAACTGAACGGTTGACAACGACGTTCATTGCAAGTAAACTGGGGAGATGAGCTGTAAACGATACACCAGAAAACGCCTAGCACAACCAACCAGATAGCCAGTGACCAGAAGTTCCTCTTACTCTGTTCTTGGAGAGTCGAACAAACAGGGGAGAGCAGACATGCAGCCAAACATTATCAGTTAGGCCAACAATGCAAATAAATAGCAAGGTAGTTGAGAAACTCGACAAACCAACATAGTCTCTACAATTTGCAGGAACAAAAGCAGGTGGACAACCGTTTCTCAACGTTCGCTTAAGCCATTTTAACCTCATCCATGTGAAGTAGGGCAGAAGCAGGGAGGGGAAGTGGGGGATATACTATGAACTCTTCTCAGGCCAGTGCTGTCCATCTTAAAGTTGCACATACCGTAACCTCGGGTTCATTTTCCAACTTTGATGCATTGCATTAGAAGACGACGGCATGATAGTAACATTCACTAGAACGGCTGATACGAGCCTCTCACCGCAGAAGAACCTGAAACATGACGAGCAACTTAATTTTAGCTCCGCCAGTAACAAACTAATGCAAAGATACCAAAAATTACATTAAGTGTGGTCCTCAGTAAGTAACATGCCAACACTGATGGGGCGTTCAGTTGCGACGCCCACGGCTGGCAGCCAGTTGCCAGTACCGTTAGGGTTTAGGGAAAGTCATTCTTTGAAGGTCTGGCGCCGGCGCATCAGGTTGTTGTTCCACACTACCGGTTCGCGCCCTCTCTGAATGAGCCATTGAAAGTCAAGACGAATTGAGCTGACGGAATTTAGGTGTAATGCGAGCCGTGAGGTCCAAAAGATATAATAATAATAATATATATTTTCAAACGCATATGTGAGAAGCACGCTTGGTTATGCGCGATCACTGTGGATATTTACAAACCATACAAAAACGAATAATTATACAGTGGCACAAACGTGAAGTTTGTTGCAAGAATTACGTGGTCAAAGATAAAACGACTGTAGTTTATGGAACTTTCACGCACGCAACAAAGAAATAGATAGTTTGCTCATTTCATAGATTTAGTCTCAAAAAATGGGATGTTGCTTTAATTCACTCTCCACAAGGTTGTGGGATGGTCTATTTTTCAAATATTTCAAGGTCATTCCGGGAGGATATTCAAACGCACCTTCGGAATTTTTTGCTTTTAGGGAATAAAATTGGCGTCCGGAAATTGTGAAGATAGATCGGCTTTGGCGAGGCATGGCGGGAAATCCCAAAATCAAGCAAAGGAATGGGCAGATTTCAAAGCAGCATTTCGTCGACTGCTCGAAAACGTCACAAAGTTGAACATCTTCTGAACCGTTCAGCTTAGACGAAGTTCCGTGCGTCCATCCGTCGCAGAAAAATTTCCTCGCTCAATGGATAATATGGGAATCGGGAGGGAGAATGTAATTCCACACGTTAGCCTCCCACATTCCACCTTAACTGAATTTTCTCAGCCGATCCATTGTCACCTGTCCCTTGGCACACCAATTGAACGTCCTTAATTCGCAAGGTCCTAACCAACGTTTAAATAACACTAGGCTGCGTTCTGAAGCATTGAGGTTTGCGAGTGAGGTGGTGTCCTATGTAAAACTACCTAATACTATTTGCAGATGCACTCAGCTCAAACTCAGAGCTAGAATCCACACAGGTGCAGTAACAGCAGTAAGTGAGGGAAGTGGACTAGCGGATGTAGATTTTTCATTGATCACTGGCGGCTAGCAGCTTACCTATGCCAAAAACGGCTATAACCATGAGCATGTAAGCGAAGACGTCCGCCAAAACGCCGTAGCCACGCTTTCGATCACATATGCTGAGCCTCAGCTACATCATGGAAATACCTCATACACGCTTCTTAGGAGGGTTTTCAAGAAGATCTAAATTACCAGTTGTACAGAATTGAGGCCGTTGCAGTAAAAGACCAGAACGATCATCCACGGAAAGAAGTAATTTTTAGCGAAGTGGTGTGGCGAGAACGCAGTGGCACAAAATACAAAGAAAATTTTGAGGCAATGTTTGGTGACGAGATTATTTTGGCTTTTTGCGAACAGTTGCCGTCCTAGAGAAGTGCGACTTTGCAGGTGGTTTACCCACGTTCAATGCAAGCGCATGTAGGTTCAAGGAAAACTTAATATGCGTCTATCTGCCACGAAGAGTCACATTCCTTTGTAGTTTAAGAATGCACCATCAACATTTTCAACTAAACAGAATGACTTATACTGCCCTTGGCCACCTACCCTAAGTTAATTAGTGACGTCGTTGTGTAACGTGCAACGGGGTGGAGGCATCGAGAAACAGAATTTCTCCGAAGGACGGAAGCACAACAGGAATCCGAAATGGTAACAGAAACCAAGAAGCATAAGCGCGAGGTCCAATAAATAATGCACCCAACTTACGCAGTCGACAACTCGAGTGACGTCAATCACACGATAGCAAAATGCGTTACAGTTATGTAACTGGCACTGTGCGTGGCGTAGTCCTTCGTGCAGTTAAACAAAACTGCAAAGCCCGGCAGTGAAGTACAATCACTACAGTCAGTTAAAACATCAGACGACCCTGAAGTTTCAATTAAAATTATTAGCATGATTAATTATCAATACGTACGATATTTTTATTTCAAATTCGGTGGAGGTAGATAAACAATAAATCGTCATAATGGCTGGTGTTTCAGACAGTGTTCATGCCACCGTCCGTCCTAGGCGTAGCGAAAACACCACATGGCACGTTTTTCAAAGCTTTTACCATTGGTAGCCTGGAATCTTTTCATATTATCTACTGTGGTTATGAAACATGGTGTCATGTGATAATATGGTGAACTTACATTTCATGTGCTGCGTAAATGAAGTTAGGAAAATTTAGTTTGCTCGCTGGTGCCCAACAAGTGTGGTCAGCCTAAAGTTATTACAAACAGTTTTCTCAGGGATGGGTCAGATTCAATCTTGCAGGTTAGGGCCATCAAGTCTCGAGAAAGTATTCGTTCAAGAATAATCAAACTGGTTAACTTACTGGCCGTGAACTGAAGAGCTGTGAACCCAAGGGTTATGAGACGTCTTATTAGTGTGAAAAAATTCCACGTTATCTAGTTTTTCCTTCGTTGAACCTACAGCCAATTTCGTAATCAACTGGGAAATCCACTTGACAGCGGGGGGATTGCCGTTGTTGCCTCCTGTGTGGCAGCAATCGCTCCCAGCCCTAAATTGAAACCAGTCCTCAGTGTAGTAAACTATGCAGGCGTTGAACCTTTTTTGAGCAATTCCGTTCTTGCAGAGTTGACGTGGTCCGGAAGGCACATTGGTTCTTCACGTATACAAATTACCAGCTACGCTTCTGACGGTCGAATCTTCGGCCAGGTTCCGAAGATGAGAGTGGTTGCGGCCGTATCCAAGAAATGCCTCATATTATTGAATGATCACCTTGATGGTGAAAAAATGTTTATGGCTTCATGAGATGACGCAATGGAAATCGTGGTGTAAGATCTACAGAAGTACACTGTCTGATATTCTCTTGCAGTACCAGTGTGTCATCCTGAGTTGCCTTAGAAAAGATTAGAAAATGATGTGAATGGTTCTGCCGAACGTTCATTAAAGCTGCCAGTGGCGAAACGGGCCAAGAAGCAGCCGAATACGGACAGATTCCAGTGCGTGTGCTCCAGCAATATGCTTCTTTGGCATAGCACTATCTTTGACAGAGGAAAAGCAACTGACCATCCCACTTGTGTTAAATATCTTTACAAACTGATCGTTTCCACTGCGTACACGGGCTGCTGAACTACGTCAGGCCGTCTTTATCTTCCTTGCCAGATATTGCCTAGCGGAATTCTCTTGTGTTCTCCTATAACCCATATGAATGTACGCGAACGAGAATATATCAGTTCACTTTCGCCATTTTTTAACACACGTCTGGCTTGTAAAGAGGGCCACTTGTCCGACAGCACCTGATTGCGCTGCCATCTGTTTGTTGAGTTTGCAAACAGTTTCTGATCAGTTAACGTGTTGTTTTGTTAGTAAACCGTGTGTCACTGACTAGCTGAATAGCAGCGTGCACCTGAACAGCAATGTCTGAACTAGGGCTTTTTATGAAAATTATGCAAAGGAAAGATAATGCGAGGTTATTGCAATGGGGGAACGTAAATAATTTTAGAGAATATGTTCATACTGTTTAGCGTAATCCAGTGGTTGTATATGAGAGACGTGATACAAGTATAGGTATGCATATATAGAGAGTGAAATGAGCAAAAATGAAGAAACCAACGCAGAATTTGGAACAGGAGAGTACAGCTGCGGACATCCACAATGTTGCAGGGTTGTCCACCAACGGTAACAGCTTGCCGATCACTTGTGGCCAGATGCATTTCAACATGCTAGATAATAACCTTTACTGCTTTCCTAGGCGTGGTCATTTGAGTTTTGTGACGTCATCATTTTCTTTTCGAGGGACAGAAGAAAAAAAAGGAGTTCGTTTAGTCGAGAGCAAATTTACCATCTTCCCTTTTAGGTTCGTGGATGAGTACTTTGATTCGCCATAAGAACAACTGGAATAAAAATAGGAGCAGCGCAACTTCATCAGCCAGGCGTGTCAGATGGTCGGCATTGTGCACAACCGCACAGCAACCCTAAATTGCGAGAGAACTCTGTGGTACTGAAGTCAATAATCCGTCAGCAGCATCACATCATGGCAAACATAAAACGGCATGGAATACTACATAACGTGTGGCTGATTAATCTAGGAAATGTGTATACACACCTGGACACGGGACATTATGCAAAACCACAGCGCCTACATACAGAGGATGCTGTCGGCATTCACCTACTTTCCAAAAATCAACTTCATGAGTTCTCCCGTAACCGCTAAAATTTCCTGAGCGAGAACGAGAGAGAAGTCGTGATGTTGCAGGAAAAAATGTTTTGCTTTTGATTAAAAACAGCATTTGAGTAAAAATGGCCGGCCGGCCGCCCGAACTTCAAGGGTTAAGTTAGAGTCTACACAACAGAAATAACACAGCAGGTGAGTCAGAGATATCGTAATGTACTCCGCACAATGTACAGCACAAATATGCTTGCAGTTGAACGACAGTTACACGAAGATTTGCTAAGAAACAAAATCAATACACCCGCCACAGTTTGGCTGGAAGTCCGGGTTGTTGTGGCAACGACTCTGTTCCTCCTTTGCACGACTGGAAGTTTGTTTCTGTGTCTACTAAATTGCAGAGGCTTCTTCAGGAACCGAGTTCAAAGCTGAAACAGATTCAGAGGCGGAACTTTCAGCCTCGGAACATTTGACGAACTACGAAAATTTGTTCGGACATCCAAGACAGATGTACCATAATTAATTTTAAAAAATGGGCATGCATATGTGGCGCACCGTGGATTCATGAGTAAAAGTTCGCATTCACTGGAGCTGGGTGAAATCCGTCCGGCGCTGCTTTCGGCGGGACGATCAGCAAGCACCAAAGCGACAGAATGCTCTAGCTGCTTTGCGCCGGCAGCCGAGATAAGAAGCTCAACACAGCCAGTCCCAGCCTACGCATGAGTGTCACAAGAATGTATTTTCGTGATGGTTGCCGAGATTTTGACACAGAAGCTGTAGCTTGAACAGTTGAAGGCTTTACCTATTTTGAAATGCATAGTTATTATTTATTCAATTATTACTTCTAGTGGCGTCGTAGCGCCAATTCAGTTATGCTTTAAACCTGATGTTATTTAGTTCACCGTGCTGACCGGTGGGTCCTGTTGCTACTGTTCTGTAGACTAGTGAGTGTAATCATGAAAATAAGTGGTCTGTCTAGTGTGCTCACAGAAATATTATTCTATGAAAACCCACTATTACAGCCTTATATTTACAGACATCCATGGGCTTCAGTCAGCATTTTGTGATGTCTGAGGAAATGGCGGCTCATATCAAATTAGGGGCTTTGTTGCAATGAACGTACTCCCGCAAATCACCCTTCAAGGACTCAGTATTTGACGTACCTAGAGAATTTTAAGTTAGTTACCTGGGATTAGCGTTAGGACATGTAATCCATATCCCTTAGGTTAGAAGCACAAACGATATCTCCGTTCTCACACCGCAAAATGTTAGTGTCGCATCTTTCTGATAGTCAAGAAATTTCGGTTGCAACCAGACCTTAAACTTCATTACTGCAGTCTTTCCTTGACAATTTTTCGTGAGTTACCACTAACTGTTTTGCGACTAATCAGTACAGTGTGACTGACTAAGGTGTCTCCATTATAAGCAGAACAGCATCCCGTTTGTGTTTGCTAATGAATTGTATCGTCGTAATTTTTCTGACAACTGGAACTTACCTCCCTTAATCCAAACACAAGCATCCATTCTATGTGGTGTGTGCCTTTTCATTCAAGAAACAACCGTGATATCTTCTTCCGGGGTGACATACTGTCAAGTTTAGGAGTAGATCTAATAATGGATCCAGGGAACAAATTAAATTATCCATGGCAGAGGGAGGCCACTGGAGGTCTCTCTCTTGACAACAGACAGTGAAGGAAATTGCTGGTGGTTTTCGCTGTAGTTATCCACTATAACTTCACGCTGGTGAAAAGACAATTCTACTTTCAGTATTATCTTTACTATTATGATTGCGAAAGCCCATGGGCGTTGTGAGAGCTATAACCGAGAATTGGATGTAGGAAGTATACTTGGAGTGGTGAAGCAAATAAACTTGGTCGTAGCTTGGTTATAACCCTTTAGTATGCCATGCATTAAAACATGCATCATGGTTACCCTCAACGTATATTCGGACTACGCTAAAACTTCACTTAAACTACACTCTCACCCACCGGGGTGCCACTGATGAGGAAATGATGGAAACCGCTGTTGACAGCGGACGACTGTTACATGGTGCGTGCAGTCGACAGGATTATTAGAAATTATAGCAACAGCGATGAACTGGAGGTCAAAAGAAGGACTACTTTCCTGAAGGAATATGGACCTATCATGTCTTTGAACTGCAGCAGACGGTTTTAAGACGACTCATCTCACCGCACTCAGCATTCGGAATTGCAAAATGGACATATAAGTCACGAATGTTTGTGGTCACATAGCGCTGGACGGAATCCGGAGCAGAATGATGTGGCCCTACTGCTGCATTTTTCCCATAAACTATCTTTATAAATTGTCGTTCTTGTTGCTGTGTCTGCTTCCCAACATTGTTTGTACTATATAACACGGCTGGTTTCTTGTTCATCGCAGCTCTGTCACTCAAGTAGTTCACAGGGAGCCCTGGCAGAACCGAAAAATGCACCATTTGATAGTAGCAACTCTTGCTGAGAGTCAAGGGCATTATTTCTTGCAATTAATCAATCCATTAGTCGAATCCGTAGTTGACTACTGAATTCATATCATACTGCTTGGGAATAAATCCGAAAAATGAGCTCACAAACTTCTTGGATTTGTTTTTTCATAGAAATATGAACTCATTCTCCTTCTGCAGCTCTGAAGTTGACAGGCAAAATATGTCCGAGAAGCTGACGCTTCAAAGAAGCGATGGTAAACCAACAGATAGAAACAGCTCGAAATTTCACCGTGTGAGTAATTCATCAGCCCGAAAATTCACCCTATTGAATGAGGCAGAGGCAGTGTGCATTTCCATTCGTACACGAAAAAATAAAGAACTCCGATGAAATGAATGCAATCTGAAGATTCAACAAAATAGTAAACGTGGAAATTCCAGATCAGATCAAAACACATCGAATGGAATAACATCGGGAAAACATAGTGTGTAAATGGCGCATTATGAGAGAATCAATTGAGTACGTTGCATTAACACCGCGGTGAAAGAGGGACGCAAGGTGGAACTGATCCAAAAAAAAACCTGTCAGTGATCACTATCGACAACCGATCGACAATGGAAAACCAAGACCCAGCGCGTTGACCCCCGTGTACTAATACCGACCCTGCGGATTAGAGCATACAGAGAGACACGCCAAGCTAACGAGTCACGGATCGAGTTGCGCTTTTAGCCCCGAGCCGGACGTTAAAAAATGGGTAGCTCGACTAAAACAAAAGTAAGTAAGGAATCAAAATAATCAGAAAGGTACATATGAAAGCAACTATTAAAATATTATTTGTTACAGTCGCTGCATAGGTCTCCCCAGAATGCCAGTGGGTAATACTGAGGCCTCCGTTATTGCATAGAAGGAGGAAAAATCACATACCATGTCCTTTAGACTGATCACAGCCACAGGGTGATACACGCAAAAGATAATGGCACGTGATGGGGAATGTCAAAGTTCGGGGATGGAGGGGGTGCGGTCCAAAATAATTGCTGCGCTGGTATAGTTAAGTTATTTATGGTATTCAGTCTTCGGTGCGTTTATTGCCTATCTCAACGGACTGCCCAACCTTGAAATCTCTTGAGAGAAAAGGGGGTAGGTTTGTCCAGTGCTGTACGATAGGTAGATGTGAGTTGTCCCTTCACTCACCATGTCCGGATCGTCTGGAAAAGAGTACAAACACGGTGAAGTACCCGCAGCATAGGCAAAAAAGGATAACTCACCGATGGACTAAATAATTTCACAGTCGATGTTTCATAGATACTGCAATTTTGAGTGTCACTGCTGTCAGTTTCCTCTTCTTTTTTGTCTTCCTGTCTACAGTTGATAGACTCAAAATGGAAAAATATTAGTAGGCAAATGAAGCTGATCCGAAACAATGCCATTTTGTTTGTGGATCTGGCAATGCATCCGAAGGCTGGAAAAGCGTAAGAGTCAAAAGAACTTGTCGATGGTTTCGTGCAGAATTATCTAAAAATTCACAAATGAGAAGATAGACAGTTAACTTTTAAATGAGTAAACGTTTTTGTTTTTCTTTCTCTTATCAAAAATAACATCGCTAAGTCCACACGTACTATAGTGCCGGGGGGTAGATGGACCAAAACGATGAGTACGAATGTTGGAATGTTTATTTTGGAATCACCTCATTTCCAAAAATTATAAATGTTAACATATCCCGCAAAACGTACGGGCTTACGCAGCCCCCTACAAAGACGATTATATCTGGAGTTAGGGAGAGTAGCACTCAGGATTGCGAGAGTATTGAAAACTGCGAAAGATTCCAGGGGTGGATCGCTTTCTGCTGCCACGGGGATTACGGGTGGGAAACGCTATTCGTCGACGGAGGCGTGGCTGATATTTCTTCCACAAACGATTATTTCAGCCTGTGGACAGAAACTACCTCGCGTTCGCCGTTTCGGCTAACGATGAAGGTTTTCGTGTTTCTTGCGAGTGAACGTTAGGGGCCAGTGTATAGGGGTTGCAGTGGTCGCCGCAATTCGTCCGTACGTAGAAAGACTTGTACGAGAGGACAGCTTAGCTTGCACGTGCACAGCTGATAAGTGTTTTCCAGGCTGCACAGGGCGCAGCTTTCGCATGTGGCGCGCCAAACGAGCTGTGTAGCTGCCGTGATCGTACGGTGCTGATGGCGCGAGTGAGGAGAATTCACTTGGTAGTCTCAGTGTGAAACCAACAACCAGTTCGGCTGCAGCAGGGCTAAGGTAACCTTCAACCGTGTTTCGCAATACCAAGGGAGCCAACGACACTGAATCATCCCACAAGAGGTTAGCTTGTGCACTGAAAGCAGCTTTTAGCTGGTGATGGAACGGCCCTACCATTCCGTTCGCTGGAGGTGGTAAGTCGTTGTTCGGAGGTGCTTGCTTCCTAAGTTATTTATCTTGGGCCATACGAATCATTGAGTAACAGGTTTGACTGAAGCACGTATGCAAGGATGAGACAAATTGTGCAATGTCTCGAACACTGTGCGGCGAAAGGGTGCGGGAACTATAGAGCAAGGTTTGCCCTGTGAAGTGTCGCAGAGGATTTTTCCCTCTGAAGAATTGCGAGAGAACTCCTTTGGCGAAGATGCTCGATTTCAGGGTCAGTGGCTTGCGCGAAAGCCATAGTTGCCAGATCGATCCCCTTGTCAGCTGCTGAGCTGAGGTCATGACCGCGTGAAAAAGCGTCCACGACAGCGTTTTCGGCACTTGAGACATGTTGTATGTTCGTCGCGAACTGAGAGATATAGTCCAGGTACCTGACTTCACTTGGGGAATGGCTGCCAGATGAAGTGATTAAGGAGTAGGTTAACGGTTTGTGTTCGGTGTAAACCGTGAAGGTCCTGACTTCCACTGAATGGCGGAAATGGCGGATGCCTAAATAGATAGCTAACAACTCTCTACAAAACGTGCTATTGCGGGATTCCGCTAGTTGTAAACGTTTGGAGAAGAAAGCTAACGGCTGCCACTGATTATCAACGGACTGCTGTGAGACATCGCCAACGGCTGTGTCCGAAGCGTCTGTCACGATGTAGGGTGATGCGTTCGGATTTAGATGGGCAAGCAGAGCTAGTTCGGCTACCACAAAATAAGGATACGGAACGAAGTCACAGGAGAACGGCAATGTCACCAAGCGTTCAAATTAAATTCGGGCTCACCAATTGTTGGAACTTATACGACAAAAAAAACCTGTCAGTGATCACTATCGACAACCGATCGACAATGGAAAACCAAGACCCAGCGCGTTGACCCCCGTGTACTAATACCGACCCTGCGGATTAGAGCATACAGAGAGACACGCCAAGCTAACGGGTCACGGATCGAGTTGCGCTTTTAGCCCCGAGCCGGATGTTAAAAAATGGGTAGCTCGACTAAAACAAAAGTAAGTAAGGAATCAAAATAATCAGAAAGTTACATATGAAAGCAACTATCAAAATATTATTCGTTATAGTCGCCACACGTTTCATTCTGTTGTTTGCGGTGCAACCTTAATATCACAACAATGACCACCTGTAGCGACTACATGAAATGATATTTTGGTAGTCGCATTCATCTGTACATTTTCGATGATTTTTTTGTACCTACTTTTGTTTCAGTCAAGCTACCCATTTTGTAACATCCGGCCCGGGGCTAAAATCACAACTCGCTCCGTGCCTCGCTAGCTTGACGTGTCTTCGAGTACTCTCAATTTTCCAGGGTCGGTAGCAATATACGAAGTCAACGCGCTGTGACTTGGCTTTTCACTGTCGATCGATTGTCGATAGTGATAACTGACAGGGTCTTATTTTGTTAGATCAGTTGCAACACACCGGTTGACCCACTTACACAGTTTGTTCGCCATGGAATTTAGACGCCGGCAAGATGGTGACCAGTTATTCCGAATAATTTTTGATCTTGGAACGACTAGTGCAACTGTCCCATGAAAGAAACTTTCCTTTTCCTAATAGTAATAATAATAGTGGTATATATCTCGACGCATCTTTGAGAAACACGCTCAGGAGAGCTAGACCAACGTACAGATTTTTAAGCATATACACATTCAAACACCTAATTTGAGAATTGTACGATTCAGCTATGTGAACAGAGCAACAAAACAGACTAAAACAGACATTACATGAAGGGAAAATTCAAGTTTAGGCAGAGAACCTCGAGCTACATAGTTCTGAGACGATAGTACTTGGGGTCTGCACAATTCGATAAAATAATTGATTTGTTACATAAGTTGGGACTCCACAAGGTGATTACTGGCCAGCTGTTGAAGATTGTGCAAAAAAGGATGGTTGAAGGATGAAGAAGGTGCATTGGCGAAGAATTCGGTCATTATTTCATGTAGATAATCACACACAAAAATATTTAGAACATTTTTTCCTGATGTGGGCGAGGTGGGGACTCATATAATTTCGCCGGGAACGCGTGGACCTCGATCGGGCGTCATTCTTTGCTCAAATTCCTAATAATTTCGAGGATCTCTTGATATACCCAACCATTGCAGAATTTTAAGTGTCCGGGATGGGTGGGATGTTTCCTCGCGTGGGATATATCAGTGAAACCAAGAATGGAGGGCGGAATCATGCGGTAAACGGGAGAACATGAGGCTGACTATGTGAGCTATGATGAACAATGGGACACATTATATTCTGGCATTGTGTTAATTGATGAAATATATACTATTAGCGAACAGTTGTTATCAAATAACACGAGAAGAGATCGATTGTAAGCTTTCCCTGGCATACGATTACTGCCGGATTTAAATGTCAATTGTTTCTCTACGGCCGGTCCATGGAATGAGAACTTTGTTTGACAATACCGAGAGGTTGCCTGGTGGTCTATCAGGGGAGAAGAAGGAAGAGTTGCGACTCAAGTTTATTATGCGGTCACGAGACTAACAGGCTGAATATTTTTCTAAACAATTTCAGCATGCACTGCTTTTGCTTGGTGGTTTACAACTCAGACACACATGCTATCAGTAATTATGGGGTAAGGGCGTACCAGGATATCTGGGTTGTTAATAACGGGTATGTATACTTACACTTATACGTGTTGACTATAGACATGTTTTCTTGTTCGATGTCAAGTCTAAAAGTGAAACATTTATCCTGGAAGCGGTAGTTTTGATCGGTTCGAGGGATGTGTGACTTAACATCATGCAAAACAGGGGGTTTTGCTTCAGATGTTATTGGGTCCGTTTTCAAAGATAACGTCCTCAGACAAGTAGAGCACGAAAATGGACATGACTCTCGTCATTGTTAAGAAAGTTTCTAAGTTTCGTCTGAATCGGTCTACATTCTTACTGGATCTGATTGCATACGGGAGTTTGTTCCAAATATAGGGATATTTTACTAAGAGAAAATTTGAACGCAGTTTTTTCCAGGATTTAGGAGCTGCCAAGTTGAAGTCCTTGTTTCTGAGATTATACTTCGGTCTCTGTTGTAGGCTAGTCGCGAAGCTGACGACGGATTCACTGCCATTGACCAGATTATACATGAGTGAAAGGTTAAGCTTGCATCGCCGTAACCAGAGATGATCGAGTACAAGCGTCCGGCAGCGTTCTCTGTAGCTCAGAGAAGATGGATAACCCAATAAGTTTTTCGTGAATACACGTTGGAGGCTTTCCGGAGTTAGCCTATCGGACTTGCGCAGATGGCCATGTAATAACGTGCAGTACTCAAGTTGGGGTCGTACACAGTTTATAAAGATGTAATCACGCAGCAGTTAGGAAGAATGAATGTTAAATGTAACCTATCGTCCTTCTGGTTTTAGCGACTAGGAACGTTATATGTTGTGCGAATTTTAATGAGTCTGAGCAGCGTGAACCCAGGTCACGTACTGAGTTGGCAGTTGGTATGCTGTGACCGTCCAGCTTTATAGAGCCATATGGGGCGTGACAGCCATGCACAACGATAGTGTATTTACTAACTGCAAATTTCATCAGCCAAGTTTGACACCAAACTTCTGCTGACATGAGGTCCTTCTCTATACTTTCTAAACATGGATTTAAATTTCTAAGAGAAAATCTGTAAGCAAGTTTGATATCATCAGCGAATAGAAACAGATTGCCATGCTTGATAACTTGACATATATCGTTTATATATATGAGAAAGTGTCACGGTCCCAGAACACTGCCCTGTATCACCCCACTAGTAACTGGTCTGGGATTTGAGCATTTGTCTCCTATTCTCACTGTTTTTGTGCGGCCTGTCACGTATGAATAAAACGAGCTAAGTAATGGATCACGTACGCCAAAGGATGCTGTTTTGAGCAGAGGACGCTGATGAGGCGCACGATCGAAAGCCTCCGCCATGTCCAACAGTATAATGATAATCGCCTCATCGACGTCAGTAGATTCTGTCACATGGTTAAGAAACTCCAGCTGGCATGTCATGCAAGAACGCTTGCTGAGAAACCCATGCTGGGAGTGGTTCACAAGGTTTCGTGATAAAAAGAATTCGACCATGCGACATTTCATAAGCCACTCTTCTTCCCTTTTCACTCAAAATGTCCACAGTGCATAGTTATATGCCACGGTTCATTGTTGCGCATTTTTTATATACCCTCTCGTCAACTTCTTCCAAACACTTGTTTAACTACGTCACCACAACTTCTTCCGGTTTGACCATCAAAGAAATAGTTACCGCATGGGAGTGTATTTCTTTTCGTACTCGCAAAAAACAAAACTGGTGTGAAGCAATATGCTGATTGAACTTGAAGCGTAACTGTTCCGATGGGCAACTTGTTATCCAAGATTGCGGTGAAGAAAAGCACATATAGATACGTTTATATACATATATTCATGTGCACATATATAATAGTATACATATATATGTCTATATGTGTGTGCATGTAAGTAAATATGATGCATATATAGAAATATATATATATATATACATATAATCATACATACATTTATACACACATGTATATGTGTATATGTATGCATACCTTCATATGTGTGCATGTGAATACATGTGTAAAAATGTTCATATATCAACCTATATAACGCACATATATTGCATGTACGTACATATTTTATGTATATATATACATACATATATGATATATTTATATTGATGCATATATGCATATTTATGTGGATATGAATATATATTGAGATATATATGTATATATATTTGTATACACATATACAATCATGTATGTAAGTATGTGCACATACATATGTATATGCACACACGTGTATATATATACGTACGCATATATCTATATATACACGTATATGGGCACATATGTAAATAAATAAATATATGTATATTTATACTCACGTTCAGATGCGTACACATGTGTGTACATACATATATACATTTGTGGATGTGTATAAATGCATGTTAGTATATATATACGTATATATGTAGGTATCATGCGTATTGTATACACATCATATATATATTTACATACACATACGTATGTAAATACATATGCGTGTATACAAGCATATATACAACAATGAAGGTTCGAACAGCAGACATACAAGACAATATTTCAAACAGGTTTTCTAAAACCATCCTATAACTGGCAGTATTTTTCTTGGGCATAAGTGCGTAGAAAACGTTACCCCACTGCAGTGACGTCTACCAACACAGCATGCCACAGTATGAAGCCACCATAATTTAACTGATGAGCGGCATCTCCTAGAATGACATCTCCATACCTTGGACAAAGTTTGAATGCACCTTCTGGTACAAACATGACGGACCTTTGTACTTTCTCCCGCAGTAGTAACCTATAGCTGCCTATCACTTTAGTAAATCTCTCAACTTCATAATTCCATTGTAGTCATCTATTTTGTTGTGCCTCGTGCGTAGATTAGCTAAATCGTGTCGACGCATTCTAATCCCATACTTCCTGTTCACATACATCCTCCCTTCACGAGCACCATTGAAATGGCTAATCATCTCACACACATACAGTTCAGCATCAACAGCCAAACGTCTATTCCTAAGATAAATATTCGGCTTACTAACATGAAAATCGTGTGAGTGCACCATGTTTGCCTTCTCGATTTGATATCCATCGGTGCGATAATGTATGTCCCAGGAGGCTCGACATCTGTAATCTGCAAAACTACAGTTTACCATAAAAATTGACTAAATAAACAATACCGTTTGAAGGGCTTCGTTAGCCGTGTACAATGTACGCACTTGTACACCCCACTTCCATACGGGCAACCTGGCGGCAGGCTTACTCCTCTATGCATCTTAGCACTTGCAGCCGTCTGCGAAGTGTTGAAAAAACGCTTGTACACGTTGCCCAGTAAAATCTGCGCAAGTCATTCACATACTCTTCACACTTTTGGTACTTCAATTCTGATATCCTTATAACGGCGCTTGTAGCGACTATAATAAATGATATTTTGACAGTCTCACTCATCTGTACATTTTCGATCATTTTGGTTCTGCATCTGCTTTTGTTTTAGTCAAGCTATCAATTTTATAACGTCCAGCCCGGGGTTGAAAATATTACTCGCTTCGTGCCTCGCTAGTTTGACGTATCTATCTGTACACTCTATTTTACAAGGTCGGTAATAATACACGGAGTCAACGCTCTGAGTTCTCCCTTTTCGTTATCGATCGGTGGTCAATAGTGATCACTGGCAGGGTTTTATTTTGTTGGATCAGTCCCGACAACTGGTGAACCCGTAGATTTCGAACGTTCCGCTACAGTCGTCTGTTGCATCTTGGGGAGTTCGTTACTTCGCATTCTCGCATACATATTGTCTTTATTAAAGCACACGTAATCAGATGTTTTTTTGTTCGTGTATACGTCCGGCATACAGGCATTTATATATTTTCTCAAATCGGCTTAATTAGTTGTTATTGAGAAATGGACCGCGTAACCACTACTCAATGTCCGAGATACCATCTAAGCACGTTGGCAGCCCCCGCGTTGACATTAATGCTCTAGCGGTCCCTCAGGTCCCTGAAAACGACCCTCTTTGGTCAGGTTACTTATAAGCTGAGTTTTTCAATAACGGAATTTTGTCCGATCAAACAAGGTTCTGTCAGTCGTTAGTTAGGCTTCCGAGCAAAGTTAACTCACAGCTTCGCGATTTTATAGTACACCAGCTAGTATGGCACAAGTACGGGACCTTTAAAATAGCAGTTGTTAACTGGGCGACACCTACCTAAAAGTCCCGAGTACAGAAGCTTTATCACGATTTTAAGCTGGGCGATAAACGCCTCATAACACATCTAGTGCCAATGCAGCAACTCACCGACAACTCACACACGGATGGAGCTCTCCTCCGGGAACTCTGGCCTCAAAGATTGCCAGAAGCCACAAAAACAATAGTTTTCGTTGCTCGTTCACAAAGGCATGCCGAGAGAGCGAAAATGGCTGATCAAGTAATGAAGCCTCAACCACTAGTTGATTGCTTCCGTGCACCATAATCTATTCCACATTCTAAACTAGGCACGCACGGCCCTGACAATGTGCTTACCTTAAAATGTGATCTACCAAAAATTGAGGCTCTGAGCAGAAATCGCAGCCTCGCGACGTGGCTTGAACCAACTTTCTTCAAGCCGCTCTTCAGGTCTTCGACCTAGTATATCACCCATGCGCCATGTGCCACAGTCAAAAACTGACTGTTGGCACCATGAACGTTTCGATAGCTGGGTCAAACGGTGCCTTATCAAGGCGATGCACACTCAGCACCTCACCTAGTTTAATATTCACGGGTCAACAAATATGGCAGCTCTGGTTTCATTGGCCATCTATCGGATATCTTTCCAATGATGTAGCTCCTTTAGTCGTAATCAGCACGGTGAAGACCTCAAAGTAAACGTTCTCACGGTTCGAACCACTAATGCTTGCCACAGCACCATTCCTCGATAAGTCATTCGTGCACGCGACCACGCACGAACCGTTTATTAGGCTATCGGCGTGGTCCTAATGCTATTTCTTTCACAACATTCTCAACATACAGGACCGACCCAGAGACAATCTCTGTCGCCCATCCATAGAATTGCAGTTTCAGCCACGGCACATCTAAGCCGGCATTGGGCCCTGCAACGTCGTAAGCACTGCCTAACGCCGGTACTGCGAAGGGAACATGGCTAGCATTAATATCCTCACTGTACGGTCATTCCTTTTTGTTCCTCGGCACACAGACACCCTCGATCTTGATCGCTCATTTGTTTTCGCAACTCTATATCAGAAGCTTCGTTAAGCCACATGGAATCGTTTACGCACGTTTGCAAGGAATAATCCAACTTGTCTGTGCAAATCATGGATACCTCTAAGCCAACAGAATTTCACACTGAGCGGTTGCGCGTATAACACTAACAGCGCCAAACCTGCGCTATCGGCTTCATTTCGGTCCATCTGGCATCCAATCGCGCACGACCTGTCCGAGAAGACTTGTTAGTTCAAACACCACGTGTTCTGGATCAGGTCCATTCGTCTACTAATATTTTTCTAACTTGAGTCTATCAATTATAAACCGGAAGATGAACGAGAGAACAACAAAAACGTTTACTCATTTAAAAGTTAACTGTCTATCTTCTCATTTGTGGCTGCAGCCGAACTGGTTGTTGGTTTCACACTGAGACTACCAAGTGAATTCTCCTCACTCGCGCCATCAGCACCGTACGATCACGGCAGCTACACAGCTCGTTTGGCGCGCCACATGCGAAAGCTGCGCCCTGTGCAGCCTGGAAAACACTTATCAGCTGTGCACGTGCAAGCTAAGCTGTCCTCTCGTACAAGTCTTTCTACGTACGGACGAATTGCGGCGACCACTGCAACCCCTATACACTGGCCCCTAACGTTCACTCGCAAGAAACACGAAAACCTTCATCGTTAGCCGAAACGGCGAACGCGAGGTAGTTTCTGTCCACAGGCTGAAATAATCGTTTGTGGAAGAAATATCAGCCACGCCTCCGTCGACGAATAGCGTTTCCCACCCGTAATCCCCGTGGCAGCAGAAAGCGATCCACCCCTGGAATCTTTCGCAGTTTTCAATACTCTCGCAATCCTGAGTGCTACTCTCCCTAACTCCAGATATAATCGTCTTTGTAGGGGGCTGCGTAAGCCCGTACGTTTTGCGGGATATGTTAACATTTATAATTTTTGGAAATGAGGTGATTCCAAAATAAACATTCCAACATTCGTACTCATCGTTTTGGTCCATCTACCCCCCGGCACTATAGTACGTGTGGACTTAGCGATGTTATTTTTGATAAGAGAAAGAAAAACAAAAACGTTTACTCATTTAAAAGTTAACTGTCTATCTTCTCATTTGTGAATTTTTAGATAATTCTGCACGAAACCATCGACAAGTTCTTTTGACTCTTACGCTTTTCCAGCCTTCGGATGCATTGCCAGATCCACAAACAAAATGGCATTGTTTCGGATCAGCTTCATTTGCCTACTAATATTTTTCCATTTTGAGTCTATCAACTGTAGACAGGAAGACAAAAAAGAAGAGGAAACTGACAGCAGTGACACTCAAAATTGCAGTATCTATGAAACATCGACTGTGAAATTATTTAGTCCATCGGTGAGTTATCCTTTTTTGCCTATGCTGCGGGTACTTCACCGTGTTTGTACTCTTTTCCAGACGATCCGGACATGGTGAGTGAAGGGACAACTCACATCTACCTATCGTACAGCACTGGACAAACCTACCCCCTTTTCTCTCAAGAGATTTCAAGGTTGGGCAGTCCGTTGAGATAGGCAATAAACGCACCGAAGACTGAATACCATAAATAACTTAACTATACCAGCGCAGCAATTATTTTGGACCGCACCCCCTCCATCCCCGAACTTTGACATTCCCCATCACGTGCCATTATCTTTTGCGTGTATCACCCTGTGGCTGTGATCAGTCTAAAGGACATGGTATGTGATTTTTCCTCCTTCTATGCAATAACGGAGGCCTCAGTATTACCCACTGGCATTCTGGGGAGACCTATGCAGCGACTGTAACAAATAATATTTTAATAGTTGCTTTCATATGTACCTTTCTGATTATTTTGATTCCTTACTTACTTTTGTTTTAGTCGAGCTACCCATTTTTTAACGTCCGGCTCGGGGCTAAAAGCGCAACTCGATCCGTGACTCGTTAGCTTGGCGTGTCTCTCTGTATGCTCTAATCCGCAGGGTCGGTATTAGTACACGGGGGTCAACGCGCTGGGTCTTGATTTTTCATTGTCGATCGGTTGTCGATAGTGATCACTGACAGGGTTTTTTTGTTGGATCATTTCCATCAAACACGTTCGCTATCCACCTGTACAAATAATCTGCAGTTTTTGTAAGAATTATTTGAGTCTGACAGTACGTGCAGTTCATTTCTGTTCGGAACACTTTCGACAGATGCCAACGACGTTCAGTTACCTGCCTGTGTAATCTCGAAACATCCATTCTTGCCGCAGCATTATGAAAATTTATACCAGCCCTTAATCCTTTCCATGAAAATCTCCCAATAATCGACGCAATGTCAACGCTTCATGTACTGCCCCACTGTCCTTGTAAACGAGGCTCGCATTATTTACGAGTGGAAGTCTAGGACCGCCGACTTATCAGTTTGGAAAAATATGCAGCTGAGTGTATTCACCAACGGTTCCGGAAGTCGTATACCGAATAGCACAGGAAATATTATGTGCGGTTGCAGTTCAAAATGGGCTGGCAATCTTTAACCGATATTCGAAACACAGGCGCATAAACGCACCGGTGTCAGATATCGGTGGTTAACACAAGCGTATTCTGTAACCACGTGGCCACAACCTACAGCTGAGCGCATGAACGGCTCCGCCTGATTGTCAGCCTGGGCGCATTCCACAGCCACGTTTTACCGTTGGGCACAGATATCTACGCTTAACAATCAATAGAATGAGGGGTGGAGATTTTCGATAATATATGTACTAAAGGTACAGCGGGTTCTCTTAAATGCTTACGAGTCCGCTGCGGCGTTTTTATTTTCACTCTGGCTTCAGTGGTGATCTTCGTCGCCCTTCATGCCTGAGTCCGTGTTTAACAGTTCTACCATTTTGCCAAAGACTTTGGGATGTTCATATGAGCGTGGTTTGTTACTTCCGTTTTGTGTTGCCTAGCAGATATCTCCCTCACTCAACTTTTTGCGGCATAAAGTCCTGATCGACCGTGGCCAAGCGAGATTCAGCAACTTCGATGCGATAAACACCTTGGAACTGCGCCATGGACTCATCGACTATACCGTTGCCATCCGAAGTACATGAAGGTGCGGTCCCAGTTTTTTCTTTTAGAAGACCCGTACTGAGCATAACAGTAAGTCCTCCGGGGGTTCTACTCATAATCACCTGCTACTTCAGGCTCTTACTCCAGATAACCACCTCGCCACTTTGGTTGTTTTGCGTCGGACCTTTCGTATTTCATGAGACGTTTTAAGCCCTTTCCACTAGGCATATATATTCCCAGTCACATACTTACTTTTAAACGCTTCCTTGTCCCTGGGAATAACCCCTGACTTCCGACCGCCCCCTCCGACTTGTTCGTGAGGGACTTTCATATACGTAAGAGCCCAGAAGGTACTCAAGGTAGTGTGTTCACAAACTGTCGACGTCCTCCGTGAATACTGACGGGTTCTAAGCACGTTTGTTTGCTTCGTTATCAGCTTCCCATGGTCAGTTCGTTAAAAAGCGAGAGAACACTTGAGTGACGAAATATGTCGTCATGCGGTTATTCTTCCCGACCGGTACTGCAGACAACACGGCTGTGATGTCGCTGCCGTACGGAGATATGATTGAGCCTGGTGATGAGGTTATCTGACCGGGCCACGTTAACACGTAATGTGAGTGTGAACTCGCTGACAAGGTTGAACAATTTTTGGTCGGAACCTTTCAAAGTGGGCAGGCAATAACTTGCTTGTCAAGCCGGCTGGAATAACTTCAGCAGTCCCTTGCCTTCCTCTGTTGTCGCATCCCGACTTCGACACACCCCAAAGACCATCTATGTGGTGGACGAGAAGGCTGGCGGCGATTCGAATATTCAAGTAACTGCAGTTACAGTTCGCGGATGACTATTTCATAGAGCTCTTGATCAGCGCTGAATATTTTAAAATCGTGCAGAGATAGTCCCATTGGGCATTACACAGTCATAGTCGCACAAAAAGTGATTCAAAAATTTGGGACCCGTTCGAGCTGATTTTCGAGCATAGATTAGTTAAATTGATTATTTGCCTTCGTAGTTTATCAACAACTGTTATCAGATGAGGCAGGTAGCGACCATGAAATGAATTTTTCTGAGTGGTAGTTATAGAAAAAAATGTCAACTGATTATCCACTGGGTGGCATCTCTAAAAAGAAGTGATACGATAGTATGTCCCACTTGAAAAAGATTCTTGCTGTTCGCATTTAGGTGGTCACCTTATAAATCGTAGTAAGTTTGCAGAAGTTGAATTGCCTATTACCCTGTTCAACGCTCAATGTAACCAATGGATGAAGTAGGTTTTCCGTTATGCACACAGCCATACATCATGGGTAGCCCATAATTCATTTTGTTTGTGTAAAACGACCGGCACAAATTCACAGTGTAATCAGAATTGTGAATTTCTACATAATTCATGTGTGGCGTCGATACTGTTTGCCTTAGGAAGCCACCTAGATAAGTGCGTTTGCCTACTTTGCACATGGCAAACGCGCGTAAGTCTACCACTGCCGTCCTTGATGACACGCACTATGCCATTGATTTCTTCGCGGCCAGACATTTGAAGATATTCCGCAGATCGTCTAGGCGCCAACTCACTTACCCAATGCATGAAGATTCAGTTGATGACAGGCCTTCCAAATATTCGTTGTTATCTTATAAATACCAAAAACACGGGCAGCCTGCTTCACCAACCCAGCCGTTTTTATTGGGTGCTCAGTTTGCCGACCGACGTAATCTGTTAGAGAATGGGTGTCTTTCTCTGTCACAGTTTCGTGAAAACAACCCATCAAAGAACTTCAGTTCTCTAATAAGAGTGATTTCGCGTGGCTCTGGTTATATACACATAAACCTATAGAGTCAATTATCAATCCCCTTCTTGTAACACTTTCGGTGATGGATCTGTTCTCGCAAATCCAGAAAGTTTTCTTGGGTTACAGCATTTGCTTCATCTTCGAGATAATGCCTGGTCTCGGTGACAGAAACACAACCGTAGTAAACGCGTCAACGGCGTCCCATTGGAATGGTGAAAACGGACCTTCAGCTGCCCTATTACTGTTATTAAGACAAAACACGCGAGCATAGTATATCAACTTCCGAACGCGCCATCATTTTTGATCAAGTTACTGCCATATTTCACTCCAATTTTACACACCAGAGTTACGCTCTTTACACAGTTGTCGTCGAATTGCTACCTGAAAATTTCGATGACTCGGCCTTGGCTTTCGGTCTTATCTGCCACTCGATCCAACAGCCAGCAGGAAAGGCCTTAACTCGAAGCGTCACCTATGCAAGTTTTAATTGCCTCTGAAGCAATCTCGGAACTCCTTTCTTGATTTTTATAATGTGCACCGGAATCACCACGTGTTTCAAAACGCTATTTACAGAGTGGGCAGCTCATTCGTATTGCACAAATTGTGCACTTTTCATCCTTGCCCATCTTCTTTTCGCTCTACTGACGACCGTTTCTTGTTATTTTTGAAATGTTAGCTTACGCAAAACCCCGAGGGCCTAAGCGCCCTCTATACTGCTTTAATCGGTGTAGGCATAAATCTGTAAACAAACTAAACTTCCACAAGCACGGGCCTTTTGAAGACCTCACACGAACAAACGTTCCCTCTTTAAGCGTGCAAATCCAGTGGGATTGAACAAATCTGCAACTCGCTCTCCACGACCGCCTTACAGGACACTTTCTTCTGCCCTCTAGCCGTTACCGATTTATTTAAGGGGTACATTTTCAATGTCTTCAGTGCTTCACCGATGAACCGGCATCTTAGTCTACCTCTGCGGGACTTCCACTAGGCACTTCTTATCGCTGGGTTTCCCGTACCATATGCTGCAGAATCTCCGTTCAACCTAAACCCACATGACACGATGGATTCGAATAAGATCCACTCCGGAATTAACAAAGATACTGCGGCTGATCCCGCAGATATCTTCCTCCTCTGTATAAACGAACAGTTCGGACTGGTATTTTCCGTACTTCGGGTAAAGAGGCCACGGCTGCGCCAGTTTAAAAGGTGAGTAATCGGCACTTCTCTGCTAACTGCCGGCCAGTCAGCCTTGTCAGCACGCCATGCAAGAAAATAGGACGTTTCCTGAAACGCACCACCCTTGAACACGTCCTAGAGACAGCCCATTCTCTTCTGTGTAGCATGGCTTCATTCCTAACCGGTTATGCGTTACAAATAAGTTACTGCTCGAGGATAGCCTGACTTAGACCAAAGATGATGATCTTATTCTGGAAGCCATCGTTCCCGATTTCACTAAGGTATTCGAACGTGCCTCACATGATCCCCTCAAACTCAGCCTGCAAACCTATAACATCTTAAGAGTGGTTGGTCGCCAGAGTGTCCCTCTTCCTTGAATGCCGGAATTCAGTGGCTATTTCCGGGTGAAACCGTTTAGATTTTTCTGTCTTCTCCACGAAACCCCTAGGGGTCAGGCCGGCGGGTAGACCGGATTTCCGGTCTCTGCTACTCATTGTATTCATGACCCAACTCTGTGCAACGCAGAGATACCGATGGACAGCGCTCATCGGAGGTAGAAGTGACGGCAGAAGTCCAGTGGAAGAAGTTGAACACTCATGAGCCAAGGACCAAGTAAGAAATGCACAGAAATAAAGCGATTGAAAAGCGAGCCAGCAGGACCACGACAGATTGCGCCGCGGCTCTCCTTTGCTTTTATTTACATCAGCAACTTTCCGGACGATATTTCCAGTGACGCTTTCTTCACGCCGACGACCTGAGTAACCGTAATGCCAGTAACCCCAGAGCACTACAGATTGACCTTGGTGCCAGTAGGCATTGGTCAGACTATCGCAGTAGGTACATTGGCGATTATGTCTGTCATTCTCGAAGATTCTGGCATTTCTTTACGCTTCGCGATGTGAACAGTACAGTGAATAACACAAAATTTCGTCCAAAAAAACATCTAGGCATCTATATGTTTAACTTTTCTTCCATCTACCCTCACCAGAGGACAGCAATTCACTGCTTCGTGATGGAACAGGTGGTCCATTTCTACCACACAGGAAAATAATTTCAAAAATCAATTGCAGTGATTGCGCGATAATGTTACTGAGATGTGCTCATCAAATGCTTTATAACGGCTGGATGAAAGACATGCTTGCCTTTGACACGTTTAGCGGGAGGCGTTCAAGCTAGTCACCGGGTTACGGCCTGGTTCATGGGGGCGACCTTAAATTCGTGATTTCTACTCACCTGCATTTCGAAGACTTCGCGCCAACTTAATTTTTACACGCCTCCCTTAATATAAGATGTATCCAGAACTTCCCCAACTAAGTGACAGAAAGCGGCCGACGGGTTCATAACAACAAGTTTCATGAGCCCCCTCTACGAACAATTCTTGAACAGCATTCTTTTTCTTACAGGATAATAAATTACTTGAAGAACCTTCATTCCGGATTCGTGGTTTGCCACTCTAGAGGTTGCATTCAAACACCGCTAAATTCCAGGCCAACTGAAAGCTTTTTAAGTTCTTATTACTATTGGAGATTCGATATTTGCTGTAGTCCCTAAGGAGGCACTACATCTATTCTCAAATTTCCACTCGGATCAACGAAAGCTGGCTGAATGTTGAAACAACTAAACCGACCGGAGCCGAAAGTTCTGGACCTCAAGCCTCAGAGCTGTGTATTGACTACTGGAATCGGTGGACCGCGGCCCACGATCTTCCGGTACAATTACTTGTTACCCGATGTCACGCTCTCTTCAGTTTTCCTCAGAAGCAATCAGAGAAAGCCGAAGTGGTATCAGCCTTTACAATCAGAACGTGATCAAAAGAACCAAAGGACTGACAAAAACAAACAACGCCGCTTGTTTTGGTAATCACCTCGGAATCGCGGGAGTAACATTCAGTCGGGTTATGAAGTTCCATTGCGCGATTTAGGCAGACGCGAATGCATACGTTTCACTGAAGGTCAGTTTCGAACGGTCACAGTCCAGGACCCGTTTACATACTGCAAGTCATCACCTGCCACCTCCGAAAAATTACAGCAAAGTATGCCGTTTTTGGCATCTTTATTCTGGAGCTGGGAGTTACGGTGGTCACAGACAAATTGTATACAAACTTATTCGACCAGAATAAGTAACTTGCATAGCTCGTCGATCGAACATAAAAAGATGAGAATCCCTGCACTCTACATGAAGCTGTGCATGGAGTAGTCTAACGAGAACAGCCTTTGAACACTCAAGTGTGATTGCCCAGAGCTCTAACTAGATCGATCGCACGATGTACGCACGAATAGCCAACTAAAGAATACCCAACCACATACCTGAATAAGTATTTTGGGAAGGCTGATGAATAAGTTAAAATTACAATGCAAAAGGCAAGCTTGTAGGGCTTTTCTTGGTTTTGTTCACTATCAATGATTCACTGTTGTACAACAACGTTTTCACGCCACCTCTGCGTGTTGTTCGAATTGAATAAAATGACCTCTCAATTACAATAAAAAATTTTGTGCACTCACGCCTGTCTTCTCTTCTATCTGTGGCAAAGTTGCTTCACAATACTACACGGATCTCAGTCATTTTTCAAGCTCCGCTGTACTCCAAAAATAGTCGCAGCACCGAAGGCGTTTCAGCCGCCTACGGTGATCCCGAAATATCCTCGCTTCTCAGACACTAGTGATTTGAAATATTTTGGTGGTCTTCTTGAACCCTTCATGTGAGTCGAGCTCATGATTACTTTAACTTGCTAAAACTCACTAAACTATCCTTTTGCATTCATTCATTTTTTGTCACCGATAACCCAGTAAAATACGCGTGCATTTACTTAGGCTAGCCAGAGACTCTTTCTGACCATTACAAGAAAAAATAAATTTCCCGCAATATTGTGAAGTTAATAATGAATTATGGGCGGAGGGCTTTAACGAGTATGCGAGATATACACCAGTGAAGAAGAAAAGTCAGAATTAGACGGGATATGCTCGAACCTTAGGTAGACAGGCATGATGAACCTGTGGTACTAAAACTACGTTGAAACAGGAAAAGAAATAAAGAGCGTGACTTTCAGCGTCAGTGTTAGAGACTACCTAAGCAAGTTAGGCAACGTAGCGACAAAAATACTGAAGTCTAGAGTAGAATAGTTCAACGGCACTGAAGTACAATACAGCAGGCAAAGAAGGATGAAAACAACGTGGCATAGAATTTAAAAAACGGTGTGGCACGAGACAAAAAAATTGATTTTCTGTCAGAATAAACTGCCTTGAATACCACCCTCTGCGGCTTCAATATCCGACGGATTTTGCGCTCCCATTCGACATACGAAAATAACCGGGCTCCAGAGACGAGGTTAAACAACGGAGTCTCAAACTGAACGCCATATTCCTTTGGTCCGCGGGTAAGTAGACCGTTGAGCACTCGGTCAAACGCCTGATAGAAATGAAACTGATGAATTGAGGAGTGGGACCGTGGTCCTTGGTCCCATTTAGACTGTTCGTAGTTACGAGCATTTTGGTCACACACGGCCGGTTCGGTAAAAGCTCGTGCTAATCTACAGAAACCAGGCTATTGCTGAGAAGATGCTGAAGCACTATGTACTCAATGATACGTTGTTTGGTCGTTTGCCGGTAAACACCGGTCACCTGCTTCGCAAGTGCGAATTACGGTAGCCTCCATCGACTCAGCTGGGATGGCGCCCCCATCGAATTTTTTCCAGTGTTCTGTAGTGAATCTGGTCTGGACCCATCGAATTGGATGGGTTGGACTTCGAAAATAGTTCGAGTGCATTGCTCAACAAGAATTCTACTGTGAAAATACTTGTTGAAATGTTTGCTGAGGTAGATTGCATACGGAAAATGCGGCTGTGTTATCGATAGAGACGCAGTGCTCCCTAATTTCCTTTACGACATAGTATGCAATAGAGTTAATCGCTCCGTCCGCCTGACGCAAGATCCAGGTTAAGGAAGGATTTTTGTGGTTGACACCCGTGTTTAGAAAGAAATCTCTTATTTGTTCGCACCCGTTTGAGCACTTCAGGTTGTACTGCAAGTTGATAACTGCGGTTTTCTGAGCTGCGCCACCTACAAACCTCGGCAAACGCCTCGATGTACCGAGGTTCTCCGGGTTGCTGTTGCATCACGAGTAGTTGCGCTAAAATATCTAGGATGTTGCGAATACCTTGTGGTAGGTGCGAGCTCGTGAAGCACAAGATGCGTACCAGCTGTCAATTCCCCTGAATCATTTCTTTGAACGATGGTTCAGCTGGTTTGTGACCAAAGAACGAAGCACGTAGTTGTGCCGATTCCATACCTCGATTCGTGGTATCTCAAGGTCCTCAGTATTGAGCTGAAATGTGGGGGAAGGTGCAGTACCCGAACCAATGCCGTAAATACCGATTAGGGCGAGCCTTGAAAATTGCTAAAGAACTAGTAGACAAAACGTGGTCAGCTAGGGCCTTCTAACCCCGATAAACGCACGGTGAGAAAAAAGAAATGTTGAATTTCTCTCCTCTTGGTAGACCCTCAGGATCATACTACTTTCCTTCTCGAGCCTCATTATCAAAGGGTCACCCCCGAGTCCACAAATCTCTGCGGAGATATCAATATGTCTTCATATGGCTTAGTTTTTGGGCTCTGGAATGCTTCAGTCGTATGACGTTTACACAACCTCCAGGAGCAATTTTCCCATTTGGAATGTGGATGGCTAGATCGTGGCTGCATTCTCGGGATTTGGTCAAACGTGATTGTTATACAGAAGCTAAAACAAATAGGGTTGTACGGACAAAATTGACGTTTGGATAACTCCAGGATGTTCACAGATTTTTCTGCAGCTGCTTCAACGTCCACAGATTCCGAGAGAGTGTGCATAACAATGATTCCTAGGTCTTTCTCGAGCTAAGAATGTGCACGACATCACACTCACTAGCATTAAATCCAGTCGTTTCACCCAAAGCCAAACGAATGGAATGTTGGGTTCCGTCTGTAGGATAAGTGAATCGTCGGCACACCAAAGTTTTACGTTGTCAGCAAACACTGGTAGCGGAAAGGTGACCGAGTAAAGAAGATAGTTGATCAACATAAAGGCAAAGCGGATCAATAATTAATTTTCGGGGTGCCCCACTGAGGGTTAACAAGCAGGCAAAGAATGCACCACTTACGCTCACATTGTGCAGACGATTAGCAGGACATGACTCACGCCACTGGATAATATTGCCTTGTATCCTACAACAGGGAAGTTTGCCAGTTAAAATAGCAATGTCCACGCGGTTAAATGCTTTAACAACATCGTGGTATACGATGTCACTTTCATTGCCTTAATCAACTACCTAGCCCCACTGATCATTGGCCATCAGCAAATCTGTGGTTCACGAACGGTCGTTGCGAAATCCGTGCATTACATTGGAGATGTCACGAAAGTTAAGATACTTATAAAGCGATTCCCGTATGAGTGCCTCTAAAATCTTCAAGACGCTCGAAAGAAAAGCAATTGGTCTGTAATCGCTGGGACAGTTTCCCTCACCATCCTTGAAAGCGGGTGAGATGCTCACGCGTTTTCAACTTTTGAGGACCGTTCCCTGGGAGAGAGACTGTGTAACCAATTAGAGGAATGGATAAGTAATCTGGTTAGGCACACCACGCTGGGTCTTCGGAACTATACCGTCAGGGCCAGGGGAGTTGTCCCTAAGGCACATGATTTCAACCGACACCGCCTTGGATAAAGTATCCACAATGTATGTGCCGTCAACCCCAGTGTCAAGGCACGTCTGAGGAACTAATGGCAGCCGCCCAAAAACACTGTCATCAAATTCGGCAATGACATCAGTGCCGTCAGCAACAGAGCTAGTGTGGCCTGGTGGGCTTGAAGGGTGAGGAACTCTAGGTTTGAATAACGGATTGACGATGCAAACCGGACGGGACCAATCCTGTTAGCGATACGGCGTTCAACAAGATACTTATATTGTAGTCGTCCTAATCCAGTCAGTAATGTGCATCGATTTCATTTGATACGCATTTTCCGGCCAGCTGCAGATCCTGATAGTCGATAACACGGCCAAAGTTACCGCTTCATCAGAACGAGTCTAAAAGTGCAAATTAAGAGGCTTGTTCCATTTGGTGCACGACAGTGGTGAAGGTTCATCATCAGCTGCAGAAATAACCCTGGTTAACTTCTGAAAAAGATCATTAGAAAGACAGGGAAGTGAGGATAACCGACGACTGTGTTGCCAAGTGGCCACGTATTTTATCCACTCATCCGTTTTCCGGAATTAACTGCGATGGCTAACCGTTGGGCAGACCAAGTTTGCGCTGCAAACGGAGCCAGGTAAGAAATCTGCTCCAACAGGTGTACCGAGTGGCGCGGTGATTTCAAAGTTGCTGACCATCAGCTCGAAGTTAGTGGATATGTAGTCCATCCCCGGCGGACTACGGTCAGTGCGTCACTGACTGAAATCGGAGATGTGCTCCGTGGAGTCCAATGCCCCGATTAAGTGAAAAAATCTGCGGACGTCAAATTTGCGGTGCATGTGCATGATAACTTTGGGAAGTTGCGTTCAGGCAGGTCGAAATCGTTCATTGAGAGAATATAGGGGGACCGTGGAGTGGATAAAAATTCAGGCCCGGACAGCAGGAGTTCAATTTCTGAAGTACTTTAAGATGGAGGTTGATGGAGCGTCCCTAGTAACCAACGTTTGCAGCTATTTATGAGAAAAAACAATGAAAGTTTTCCTGAAAGACAGCCAGTATCGATTTGTTACGAGTGGCTGCCTGAAGGGAAGTGTGGAATTACGGGCCCGATCCTCTTTCCTTACCTTCAGTTTCATCAGCGCAAGAATCTAGACAGGAAGTACTGAGCCATGGCTGTCATATAGTGACAATCCAGGGCTTTGCGCGGGGACATAGTTCGCGAATCTCTGGTGGCTTACGTGAATCTGAGTGCATTTGTATGTAGGCGCTACGCAAAGTTAGTGGCGCAAGAATGATTGTGGATGGGGTAGCGCACTTAGCAGGCGACGGTGCCGGAAGTCGCAGATTCCAAATTAGACGGCCGTAGTCAACATTCTGAGGACACTAGTTCCTCGACCGGGACCGTTGAGCGACTGGTGCTGCAATTGGCTTCCAATGAATCCGTGCGTGACATACTTGACCAACTAAACCCAGTGGACCTATGGATGTAGCATCCAATCTTCGGCTTGAGATAATAGATAAAGAACTGGCAGCCTACCAAGCCGTACCACAACAGAGACAATCAAGGTGGATGCAGATCAGCTCTGCCACTGTCAGCGTTTTATAAGCCTCACTAGAGGTGTCTAGGCACGAGGCATCAACAATGTTTTAGAGTAAAAATCGCACAGAATAGCCCGTCTCGCAGATAAATTTTGCACAGGGTCCACAGTTAAACCTTCTCACCGTTGCTGGCTAATAATCACGAGTCCAGATATAAGCCTGGGACAAATAAACACAGAAATCAGCCAGTTCGTACCTCTGGAAGTTTTAGCGCGATGAATCAGTCAAATATCAGTCAAAAGACGCGAACGGAAATCCCAACCCACAGCATTCAAACTCCGCGCCAATGCTGGAAGCCCGGGGTCATCGAACTCGTTTCTACGGAAATTGCTCTGAGGCGGTTCCTAATGCCTTCAAAATCTGCCTAGTTGGAGTCGCGAAGCGGTTGAATTGGCCGTTTTTCTGCACCCAGTAGCAAAGGAAACCGGAGACCAGGACTAGATCACACTGGATCCAAAAGGGGATAAAGTCGCCACCTGATCTACGTAATGACTGGTTAGTAATTGTGCAGTCCATCGAGGAGACCCTCTGTTTTGGGCAGTATCACGTGGATATGTGAACGTGTTGGACCCAAGCTCTCTGTAGTATTATCAGGAACAGTCATGTATCAAGGTTTCCCTCAGCAACCTGTCACGGAACAGTCTGAGCCACCCTCGGTGCGTGGAAATCACCAGTGACGAATAAATGGGAGAAGTGCTGAAATGAAGCAAAAGTAACTAGATGGAATATACGGGTATCGGCATCGGAACGAAAGTGTGAGGTTGAGTTATACATAATTCCTAGTAACAACGAGCCTTGGTCATTAAGTTGGAGCTGCGGATGTGTTGCTGCTGTCCTTTGTTGCTTTTTATCCTGCAAGAGTCTAGTATTCAACTACAGACCTACCTTCCTTTCTTTTACCGCCATCATGCTTTGTCAGCTGTACATTGGGCTGTCGTTGTCGTGTGGCGCAACAATCGGGTACTGTCACAGTTTAATTCTGTATCTTTGGCTACGTTGGCTTGCCTATAAAGCACGGTGGTCCAAAGATCTGCTTGCAGTTCACATATTAGGTTTTTTGCGTAAGGGATCATGTGTAACAATGTTTCGACTGTAAGGTATGGTTTTATGATTCCCTTCTCAATGTCCCTCCAGAGCTGTACCATGCACCCAGTGCAACCAGTTTTTGATCCTGCAGGAAGCTGCGCTTGCCGGTCTGGCGTCGTGACTGGAAACGTGCATTCAGCAGACTGTTATCAAGATAGAGAGAGAGTTGCCAGAAGGATAGGCTTCATTCAACTTGTAAACAAAGTATATAGCTGCGATGCGAATTAGATAACGTGACGAGCGATGAATAATGCAGACGAATGAAAAGACACAAACGCATAAAATTTACCCCGTCTGAGGGGAATGTCAGTGAGATCTGCGTGAGTCATTCAGCACACACTTTGACTAATGAGCTGTAAGCAGTATATTTCCCGATTCCTTGAAACGTTGGGTTTGGTATTGTTGTTGACTCAAAGTAGTTCCGCAGACGTCCTGACTACTGGATTCAATGTAATTATTTTCCTTAAGTGTGGATATGAGAGGAACCATTTGGTATGAGGCAAGTATTTCATAGTCCGTCACTGCCTCTGCTTTGTCGACCATTAGAGTGTTCTCCGCATCTGGTCTAGTTTTGCGTATGGGTACTTTATCCGCATGGCTATCGAGATGGCTAACGCTAATGTGAGTCGCATCATATTCTGCCAACCAAACTTCTTCTGCGCACGCGCCATATTTCGACGACCATCCATGTTCCCGGAGGAGGACTTTGTCGGAGTTCACTAACCAACTTAGTCACGAGACACCCATGAAAGTTTTATGGTCATGATAGAAACATCCGCTGCTGTGGAACACAACTGGTCGCAATGCACAACAAAGAACTCATAGGATGCAGCGCATCTGGTAGCATGGCCTCCTGGCATTTAACACCATGGTTCTCCTATCTGAGTGCCGACAACTAAGTTTCCCACGTAGTACCCTTCAGACTTTCAATTTGCCTGCTAGACTATGGACTATGAACTGTAGTGGGACAGGCTCCCATTCATTCGTGGGTGATTCCATCGATTTGTTTGCGGATTCAAGGATGGATGCCCAAGTCACCCGGATCCGGTCAGTTTGTCTGTCTTAATGTCCGGTGGCTTTCCGTTGACCTGAAGGGCAGTCGTTGAAAATTGAGCGTAGAACCTCCCTTGGAGGTTACAGAAACTACGGAGAACAGATTAAAATAATAGTCTAACGGAACAGAGTGAGCTATTACTCTAGTACTTTCTCAAGTGGGTGGAAACCTAGTAGCACCTAACTGGTCATTAGAAGAGCAGCTGACCCTCTCTAATGGAAGGTTGTTCAAGTGGTTGTTAACCCCACAAGAGAGAAAATGTTACCTAGAGAAGGTCCGGAGTCGGAGCTTATACAGCTTCTTGTCTTGAACCCTTTGACTATTATCACTCACTCCGGTAAAGGACTCCTGTTCGAGTCCTGCGCCGAAGAAAAATTGTGTAAGAATTAAGTCGCCACGGAGCCTTCAGAACTCGAGTGAATAAGAAACGAGGATTTCGAGGGAAGATTCGTAGGAGAGATGCCGCAAGCTGGTGACCATTTTGGTGGCTATTCGATGGACACGTCCAATGGCGAGTATGTCTTACGTCAAATCAGCGTAAGTGAATTGGTCAGCGTATTCAAGCAGTGGTCGTATGGAGGCTTCGTGAAAATTTTGAAAGGCGCGCCTGTCTATGTGAGGAAATGCCCAGTTTATCGTCCCAGGGGTAAAAACTCTCACTGCGGTGACGAGAGTGAGACAAACAAGATTTCGTCCAAATCCTTGCTTTCTTCTCAAAGTCAACTTTCGCGATATCTATTACATTTTGTGCACTATATATCAAGAGTGGGTTCTCGGCGTCTCCGAGGGAGAATGGGATGCCAGCTGAGCGGGACCGCATTATAGACAGCCAAATAGTCCTTTCTTAACACCTCGGGTACCACGGGGGTTTGCAGGAGTTTTTTGTTGGTCTTGATTTCCCCCGACGGCGCATGTATGTGAGAAGAAACGTCTTATTCCCGCAGGCTACCAGCGGGATATTTGTCTGTGCCTGATGTGTGTACTAGCTGGCTTCACGCTCGCACCTGATGCGTACAGAGCGAAAGGAGTCTGGATCGTCCAGCCTACCCGTCCGCTTCTACATGGGGAGTACACCAGAATGTACATCATTGAAGCAACGTGTGATTCGTGGAATTAATTCGAGAGAGGAGAAACTCCGTAGTTTTCCAGGAAAAATGCCTCATCTTTGTTAACGGCAGCTTTAGAAGGAAGGTAGTTTGAACTCCCAGAGTCAAGGCTGAGTGCAAGGTTGAGTATACTTGAGTATGTCCTTAGTGTTTCAAAGTCTGCTTTCTGGAGACTGCGGAGTGAATTCTCTATTACAGTATTTATAGCCAGTAGCAGATAGAGTCGGAGGCTGGCTACATTTGGTCACCATCCCCCAGCGGTGGTTTACTGACCATCCTACCTGCCAGATGAACTTTATTCGTGATAACCAGATCAAACAAGGAGGCTGTCTGTCCTAGACGGTGTCTTGTAGGTGGTTCGATATATTGTGTTCAGACTTTCTCGTGGATCAACCCTGTCAATGTCTTCGAGAATTCGCAGTCAGAGTCCTCATGTGAAGCAGCTGCCATGTTTGATTTGGGTATGCTGAAGTCACCCGTAATAAGAAGAAATGAGATCTGGATGGATGTGAGGTGATTCTAGTGCGGCGAGAATGGCCTGGCCCTCAGACACGCAACACGACGTTAAACAGCGCATGGCACCGACAAGGAGCGTGTCACATCTACGAAGTTGGAGTTTGATCCAGAGTCCATCGCATTTCACTGCAGAGGCAAATCTCCCTATTACAGTTGGCATCGGGAGCCTCTGGCTTGAGAAGACAGCACAGTCTCCCATTCGTCCACGGGAGGAGTGTGGTTGATGCAATGGGTACAAGGAGTATCCAGTTCGTCGTCACTAATACGGGAAACAGTGTCGTGGATCAACTGCCTGATTTCCGGTAGTTTGCCTGAAAGCTGTGGCCAGTTATTGCGCAGGCACTTGAGGGCTGCTTCCTCATTTGGCTGGGTGCAAAAAGCGACAGGATTGTACCAGGTAATGCCTGAGCAAGCAACCTTAGTGACGAGTGGGAATGCGTAGACAGTGGCAGAGTTTCGTCAGCCCTGTTCGGGGGCACCGGCCGTTTCGTCACATTCCGAAGCTTAGCAATAATTTTTCTGTGCCAGTCTATACGGATGATGTCATAAGAAGTCCGGGTGACTTCCTGGTTGCTTTCCAACAAACTCTGCTGGCAGAAACCAAGTTCGTCAATCCTGAAGAGGAAGAGTTATGTGACACTGCTCAGGCTGGCTGACCTGGCAAGGATGCGGTCGGAATTCTTCTTCACATAGCAAATTTTCTCTTTCTGAGTGCCCCATCCCTCAATTTCGTGAGGAATGATTTAATTTATGCCGTAGACAAAGCCACTACCTTCCGAGTAGCCGCCACATCTAGAAGGGCGAGTGCGACACACTCACTCGGTTATCTTCATTCTTACTTCATTTTGGACAAAGCTCTTTGTGGTTCAACCGGCGCTCTTTCTACCGTGGCCACCCCTGGTGCAGTCATTGTTAAACGTCTTGCAACCCCACTTACAGGTGTCTCGTCTCTGCCCACTGGGGGCGATGATCACTGAGAACGGGGTGGCCTCGGATGGGATGCAGCCTTCTCGAAGAGAGCGCATGCAGATAAATGCCATTTTGAAGAGATGAGCAGAGCGTGCTGATCCTCTTTGAGGTCAGTACACTTAGGGTGGTACCAGTGCGTACACGTCTGGCACTGTCTACCGTTCTGAACACTCATGCGACAGCCGGATCGGCCACAAGAAGTGGATACCTGTTAGATGCTGTTGGATCTCATGCATGTCATTGTGTTATAGTCTGTAAAAAAACGGCAATTGTTAGCGAAAAGGAAACAACGAGGCGAAACATAAAGATGCTAAAGAACACAAATTATTTAATGCTTGTTGAATTTCCGTGTTATCCGAGGAGAAATGAAATCAATTGTTCCAAAATGACAGCAAAACAACTGTCAAGATGGGTGTAAACTAAAAATGGAGAATAAAGCCCCCGGGCAAGTGTTCAGTGTGGACGAAGTGCCAGCGCGCGGATAGGCAAAAACGAAGCGGAGAAATTCACCAATAATTGTAAAATAGAATCTGTTCTTTGAAAATGAGAGAGTGGATCCTTTAAAATCAATGCATAACCTTTCGAACGTTTGGGAAGATTTTGTCACAGGTGTGAATGGCGGAGTAGAAAACGGGGTTTGGTTCCGGCGCACATTTTGAATCAAGTGATAATTCGTTTGACATCCTAAAAAGTGAACAATAGATTTCACGCACACACCAGATGGGACATACGTGTGCATCCAGTGTGATGGCAGTACACGAAATGTTCTTAGATCGACAGCATGAGAGATGGAACAAGTGAATTTGCGCGATGGGGCATCTACCTTACGATTATTAAAGCCATAACGGTAATGGACACCATATTGAAAGGTGGAAAGTTCATGTTGCTGAAGATGTTTTCTCGCCCTTGATAGTTCTTGTCCGTTTTTGGTCGAAC
This sequence comes from Paragonimus westermani, assembly GCA_008508345.1. Taxonomy (NCBI): domain Eukaryota; kingdom Metazoa; phylum Platyhelminthes; class Trematoda; order Plagiorchiida; family Troglotrematidae; genus Paragonimus; species Paragonimus westermani. The sequence goes on along the minus strand of QNGE01001966.1, from coordinate 30,996 downwards.
ACAAAAGATACGGATAGCCGGTATGTAATGAGTGTGAAACGGCGGACCAAAGAGATTTCCACGATAACGTAAATTTCTTTCTTGACAAATGAACGTTTGAAATGTGTCAAGGTTCTCGAGAAAAATGCAAGTGATCGCCCGTTTCGGTTCAACATTGCAGGGATGACGATGTCTGGTGCGTCATTTTCAACTCTCAGCGGCCCACTCGGCTCAAAAGTAACAAGCAGTGAATCTTGAATACCCTTCTTAAGACTGGTGAACGTAGCCAAATACTTTCTTGGACGACGGAGGGTCTTATTTCTGACGATCACATTGCTTTGTCTGAAAAGTGTGAGATCCGTTAATGGTAATAGGTGAACATGCCAACAACTTGGAAGTTTTGATTCCCGCAGCGCTGTGCATACAAATAGCGTGTGTTATGACCCATCGATAAACCATAACCATAAATAGCTGGCACACGAACAAACGAAACAAAACCACGTAGCACAGGGCGCAACAGCATTAAAAATCTCAGGAAAACAGAGGGGTCCTCGACCTTCAGCCGGGCTTGAATGCTAGTCGCATTCAGTGTATCTTCAGTTAGCGTGGTCAAAAAATGTTCTGCCGTGTATCCCACTTCGTTGGCTTGGTACGTGTTGCAGAAATCAAAACCGCCGAACTGTGTCATGAACTCGGTTTGATTGTCTTAACTGGTCGTTAACTGAAAACGACCTTATCGCATGTAGTTTTCGAGAATCAGCAATTGTAACAGCAACGACATCAAACAAACTGTTTTCCTAACAACGTGTGCTTTCTCCCTCCCCATTCCAGGTCTGGCGGCGGCCACGTACTCGGACGAGGCACACGAAGCACCAACAGAAGGAAACAGCGGGTGAATTTAAGACGCTTGTTTTTGATGACGTACACCAAATACCGCACCACGCTGTCGCGCTTCTATCTTGCATGTGTTGCCGAACAAACCCTTTCTACGAACTTGTGTGCTTCAATGGGTGGTTGTAAATATGGCTTCCAACTCACCAGTTCTGTGATTAACTCTCGTACCATCAATTTTCGGCAAGTGGACATTCCGTTCCCTGCCCAGTGAATCACTGTCGCTCATGTGAGTTCCCCACTGTGCAATATTACAATATGATTTCTGTTGTGGTTGCTTGCGTGTGGCAATTTCAACACGTGGCTGCCGAAATAATGTATATTTAGGCATAAGATAATGCATATATTATTTATCACACTGGTAATTAAAGAAGTTCGTTAATTTTTAGGAAATGCGGCTTTCAATGCGACGTTTGAGGGTCGTGAATTTCGCACTTTCTCCTGGTCCATGAGTCCCTTCAGAGGCACCTGGGAGATGTGTGCCTTACTTATGATCGTGGACGAGCTCTCGGTGGAAAACTGTTCTGGAGTATGATGAGGTAATTTGACATAGCTCCCTGGAAACCGTCCAGATTTATTACTGTCGCACGAAATATAGGAAGCGTAGGAGTGTATGCAGGGTGTGTAGAGTGTCTAGTGGGTTAACTCTTGTTAATTTTAACAATTCAGTTCTCATGGCACGTCTTGCAGCTTGCGATTTTACGTGGTCCGACGAAATGTCTGTCTGGTCGTGAGCTCTTTCGAGTCAAAGCATAAGAATCACTCAATCGTCTGGTATGTGAACCCCATCCTACAAGATGCGGATTCACCATCAGTGAATTAAACAAACGCAGGAGCCTGTTCAAAAACGTTATGCCAACTGTTCACATTGAGCGGTGTGTAGCGGATAGAACTGATTGTTTGATATAACTGAGGAAAGCCAGGTATTTCACATGTGTGCGCAGTTACCTTGCAGATCTCAGATCTGCCTAACGGTGTGACGGGGAAATTATCTGATACACGGTCTCAGTCATCTGGAAGGGCACTCAGAACACAGACAAACCAACGGCTGCATTTTTTACTGAAGATAGGCGTAGGTAGTATGTACTATTTTCCAGAGAATTCAAACAGATCATTCATGTTGATTGCCCCGCGTGTTCGTTCCCAGTGACTTCAACCGTCCGCGTGTGTGTTAAAGCGTTTTCAGCTTAGGGTGCACTCTGCCCTCACTCGTAAGCTAGGACAGCTACAAAAAACTTTTGTGTGCTTTTATGTGAAAAATGCTGCTCGATGTCGTTTGCTGACAAGATCAACTTGTCCGCAATCCAGTGTGTAATGTTTCCGTGTAAAGTTTGCAACCGTGGTAGCAGCCGCCAGCGAATGATTAGGCCTGCCGAATATATAACTAAGATAATACTACTGACTTGACCGATTTTTGCACATATTCCTACTTTGCAATATGTTAGCTGGTGTATCTTACGTTTTCAACGACAGTTTAATCGCCAAAAATACAATCACGTTTTTCTTCTGAATTACACTTAAATTTCAAGAAAAGCATGTTAACCACGTCGACGACATCTTTACTGCTATCTATCACAAATTCTCCGGAACAAAGTGAAACGCAACTTTTCGTCATTTTTTCACTAATTGCCATGCCACCAAATGATCACACATTCCTTGCTCACGCCTTAGAGATTGAAGCGAAAACATTTCCAGCAACGGAATTTGACGATTTCACGAAATGAAACACGTTACGATATTACAACTTCGGAAAATTACAAACCGTTTTGCCCGTAAATATTGCAGAGATATTTACGGTCTACCGATTACACGCAACTCAGCCGAGAGTGTAGTTGCTTTCCTAGAAAAAAACATAGCAGAGTAGCGTCTGCCAGCCAGCTGTTCTTAATCTGCCCGTCAATAGTATTTGCGGACCAACTTTGGGGCGATGTAGAGGCTTTGGGGAACAGAGTTCTTTCGAAGTACGGGTCCCAACAAAGGTCCTGGAAGAGGAAACAGCATGAACAAGCGTAAGCCAAAGGGCCGGTAAACCATGCCTAGGACTTGCACGAACGTAAACTAAAACCGCGCCGACAACACAGCAGCACGTTTGGTTACGCAACTCAGACTTAATCAGTGCGCCCTCGCTGGGCTCTACCGCGCGTCATCATATAACATACGGAGCAGCCGGCTCTACTTTGAATGCTCGTAGCATTCGCGGACTAACTGTCGAACGGCAGTTCAGGAAAAAACACGAAGAGGCATGAACCGGAGGCCCAGCAAGCCATGCGCACGACTTACAAGGACGTAAACTAAAACAGCCCTGACAACTAAGCAGCAAACTTAGTTTTGCAGATTAAATTGAATTTGCGCGCACTCGGTAGTTTCGGCTGCGCGCTAAAACCGTACGTGTAACATGGTTGGCGGCATCCGATTCGGATTAGCCTATCACAGTGACCGAAGCCAAAGGACGCCTGCGCTTATATATCACTGCAACTGGCTTGCGCTGCACCAATTGCAGTTCCACCAACACACCACATATCCAGTGTAAACCCGAAGGAATAAGACCGGGAGGTGTGCCAGTGGGGCCTTTCT
>QNGE01001966.1:0-25856 GCA_008508345.1 Paragonimus westermani | reverse complement strand
ATACATACATACATACATACATACATACATACATACATACATACATACATACATACATACATACATACAACCAGAAGAGCAGACAGAGGTTATGACGGAAGATATATTACGTAACAGGCGGCGGTCGTTCAAATACACGTGTCCTCCTTGTTTGTTTGACTGCTCGTTGGTTCGAGATCCCCGTGAACAGCCTTGACGTAGCGGTCACTTCAGATTCGATCCGTGCGCGTTAAGTAGTTTCGATTGCGCGTTACGTATTGTAATATACAGTCCGTGGATGTCCGTGGCACATGTGGATCGAATTTGGGACTATGTGGAGGCACCGATGAACAGCGTTCTTCCGAAGTAGGGGTTCCAACAAAAGTCCTGTAAAAGGAAACAACATTAACAAGCGTACGCCAAAGGCCCAGTAAGCCATGCACACGACTTAAACGAGCGTAAACTAAAACTGCACCGGCAACACGGTGGCACGCCCCGTCACACAACTCAATTTCAATCCGTGCGCGCTCGCTGGTTTTGGTTGCGTGTCACAATATTGTAACAGGCAAGGCGGACGTTCTGATTTCGTGTACCCCATACACACGTAAACCCACTTTGTGCAACGTGGAGACACTGGGGGACAGCGTTCCTCATAAGTAAGGGTTCCAACGATAGTCCTGTAGAAGAAGATAACAGAAGAAAGCGTGAGTCAAAGGCCCGGTATGACTTGTACACGACTTACACAAACGAAAAGCAAAATGGCGTCGACAGCATGCTGCGTTACAATAGGTGTAACATGCAAACAAGTCGCTTCCGCTCTGAATGTTCGTGGCGCTTGTGACCTGAATCTTCAGCAATATAGAAGTACCGGGGATCAGCGTTCTTTCGAAGTAGAGGTTCGAACAAAAGTTCTGTAAAAGGAAAAAATATGAACAAGCATGAGCCAAAGGCCCAGTAAGCCATACACACGACTTACAAAAACGTGAACTAAAACGCCACCGACAACACGGCTGCACGCCCCGTTACACAATTCAAGCTCAATTCGTGGGCGGCTGCTGGTTTTGGATGCGCGTTACAATGTGTAGCAAGCAAGCGAGAAGACGAGAGGCGTGGTTCGGTTACGAACGTTTACGAAACACGTGACACCTAACGTACAGATCGGTGAGTGAAATCACGCATACTGATTAGTCTCTTTCGCGGGAGTCTTCCAGTGTTTGATCAGTTTGCACGACGTTGACAGTATGCTCTGTAAGGAATAGGAAAAAGGACGGTGAGACAACCAGAACAAAATGGCGTGCGCCATGGTGATTTTGACTTTCAGCTACAATAAAACCTCGCAAATGAGGCACCGTCCCGGTGCCACGAGTACGTCGTTCGGAATCTTCACTTCCGCTCCGGTCTCTGGTACCTTCTCTGATATCTGTGCTTCTTCTGGTGTCTCAGCCGGTTCTAATCTATTGGAGTGTACGACCATGGGCTTCTTGCTTTTATCTGAGCTTCCAATATAACAGTGTATCACTGAGCAGCCGTTCGACCACAAGAGGGCCTTTCCATTCACGATGTAGTTTAGCAGGTATTCCAGGTGATGGAACGTCTGTTTGCAGGTAGACTTTCGCCCCAACTAACAGGGGGCTCGGTGTGCTCTTTTGTCGTAGTATTCCTTTTGTCTTCCACGGGCTGCGTTCAAATGACGGCGAACTAGTTGATGACTCCTAACAATTGAGTTCCGCAGAGCTATGAGGTACTCCGTAGTTAGCATGGATATTCTTCCAACATCCGGTGTTTGTAAATCTGTTGGCAGTCAGAGCTCCCGACCAGTCCACATAAAGACCGGTGTTTGGTTGGTGCAGGAGTTGACCGTGCTCCGATACGCTATCAGACATTGTGGGAGTGTCTCGTCCCATTGTCGAACTTTGTCTATAAATGCCTCCATCAGTCCCTCCCGTGTGCGGTTAGTGCGCTCGACCAGTCCGTTTCCTCCCGGGTGGTAAGAAGTCGTCCGTGTTTTGTCTAGCCTCATGAGCTTACACAGCTCATGCATGGAAGCGCTTTCAAAATGGGTGCCTTTGTCCAAGTGCAGTTGTTTGGAAGAGCCCCAGTTGCAGATCCAACTGCCGAAAATGGCCTCTGCCATCGATGGGGCATTAATCGCCGACAAAGGCGCGAATTCCGCCTATTTTGTAAAATGATCCACCATTACAAGAATATGCCTTTTTCCTTGGAGTGTGTCTGGTAGTGGTCCCATTAGGTCGACGCCGACTATATCATTTGGGTATCCGGTCTCTATTGGGTTTAAAGGCACCCTGTAGTGTGGGCTTGGGTTTACGAGCGTCGAACAAAAGGAACAGCTGCGACAGGAATTTGCGACATCTCTCCGCTGGTGAGACCACCAGAACCTCGCTCGCGCTGCTTCGTCGAATTTATTTTGGCCCGCATGTCCTAATTCTCGGTGGAGGTCCTCTAACACTTTGATAACTCCTGCTTGAGAAACGACAACGCGTCTAGCGTATGTGGACCCATACTACGTGTGTATGATGCCTTCTACCTCACCAGTTGTTCCCATGGGACCAACAGACATCTCAGCTTCTAACTGCAACCCGCCAGCTCTCCACCCGTCGGTCTGCTTCCACTTGATGATATTCTCTCGTAAACCAACGCTATTTCGAGGTCGTCTCTCTGCACCTCACCCCATCCGTCTGTTCAATTCTGTAGACTAACCAGTGCCGCGTGTTGCGTAGTGCAGGAAAGAAAATCCCGGTGATCGCGGGCTGGTCTTGGAGACAATGCGCCGGCACTCCAGTGCCATCTTCTTGGTCGGTGGTAGCAACCGAACGTGCACTACTGTAGATACTCTTGCCAACGGGCAATTTGGCCTTCCGGGTCATGGAAATTCTTTAACCGCGTTAACGATTGGTGGCCTGTCCGTATCGTGAACTTTCTTCCAAGCAGGTAGTGTCGACACTGTTTCAATAAGAACACTAGTTTCTCCTCTCTTGTGGTGCAGTAGTTTTTTTCTTTTGTTTAAGGGTCTACTTCCGTAAGCAATCCCATGTTCCTTTCCTGTCTTGTCTTTTTGAGACAATACTGCTCCAAGACCATGGTCGCTTGCATCCGTATCTAATATAAACTCGCCAGCCTCCCTGGAGAAATCCGGGAAAGCGAGTATTGGAGATTGACACAACGCCTTCCGCGGCTGGTCGAAACTCCGTTGGTGCGTCTTCGTCCACATAAACTCGCAATCTTCCTTCAATAGGGCATTCAGGGGTCCTGCGATCCTTGAGAAATTGCGGACAAATCGCCGATAGTACGAGGCTAGCCCCAGAAAACTGCTTACTTCACCAACAAACAACGGTATCGGCCACTGTTCCACCTGAGTCGTCTTGGTGTGGTGTGTATGGATGACGTCTCTAGATATGATGTGTCTCAAAAAGCTGACTTCCTATTGCATCAGTCTGCATTTAGTCGGGTTTAGCTTGAGGCCAACTTGGCGGAGGTGGTCCAGTATGGCTCGTAAATTGGTGAGGTGCTCTTGGGGCGATTTGCCGTGAACGGCGACACCATCTAGATACACCAAACACTTCTGGCGTGTGAGGTCACGGATTGATGTTCGCATTAGGCGCTGGAATGTCGCCGGTGCGTTCAATAGACCGAACAGATTGTCCGGAAATCATACAGCCCAGAAGTTAGAGTGCAGTCTGTTTTGTTTCTGTCTCATCAACCTCTATTCGCCAGTAACCAGATGTAAGATCGAGTGTAATGAACCAACGGAAACCGCCTAGCGGTTCGAGTACGTTATTTGCACGCGGAAGGGGGAACGAGTCCCGCTTGGTGGCACTATTCAGGAGCGGGTAATCGACACATAGGCGCAATTTTACGTCCTTCTTCTTTATTGGAACTACTGGGACTGCCCAAGGTGAATTCGAGGGCTGGAGGATGATATTTTCCAGCATCTGCATTATCATCTCCTGTAGTTTTGGTTGATAGTGTGCTGGTATCCGTCTTGGTGGAGTACGTATCGGCCTTCACATTCCCGTATCGATCTGATGTTTTATCACGTCTCTTCTCCCTGGTACTGCCGAATTCTCCGCAAACACATCCACATACTCTTTGACCAGATCTGTCACACCGTCCTTAGGTAGCTCGTCCTCTTCCCCGGCTCGCGTATTGAAACCCTGTAGCATTTCATATATTTGTAATTCGATACTGTCTGTGTGGTGGGCTACAGTGAACACTACATTCGTCTGTGATCCATCCGTCCTTACTCTCAACCCTCGTTGCCATTTCGTTGGTTGACTAACGAACAGTTTTCTTTCGGCCAAGCCTATTCAACAGTTATGTCCCTCCATGACATCCAATCCCGGAATCATGTCCCACGGAAGTGATCGACGGCCATCACCTGGTGTCTCAGGTGCATCCCGGCCATATTCAAATCAACCTCGACTTGTCCCTGAACATTGAGGGGTGTCCCATTTACCGCCAACAAATTGCTGGGTGAACGGCGCCAGCTGCGTCCTGCTAGATGAGTCGCTACTTTCGATTCTACGAGACTGCAGGACGCCCCGGTATCAATGAGACAGGACACACAGTGTACCTTTATAATGATCGTAGCTACGGACAATCTGCGGATTTGTGACAACGTAATTGTTGAGTGAATCAACTGGTCATTGTTGGTGTCATTTCGTACGAACTCGTTAGAAGTCCGTCGGTAAAATGTAGAAGCTGACTCACTTGAAGCTCTTCTGTTGTTGCGGCCACATGTTTGTGCGAACCGACCGAAACGATAGTAACAATAGCCGTCGCCTCTGTTCCAACCTGTTTGACTCCGCACTCGGATCCGGGCCCCGCGTTGGTGATTCATTCTTGTCTGTTGAACTTAAGCATTCACCACATGTTGGGGGCCCAAACTCCTCTCCAGGCTGATTGCGATCGTTTCGATACGCCGCCCAACTTCAATTGCTTCTTCTAGTTCGGTGAGTGGCTCGCTTAAGAACTGCTCGCACACCTTCCGGGACGTCACTCCTTCCAATAACCGTTCCAGAATTCGTCTGACCCGTTTCTCGACAGGTTCCACTGGGAACTCTTTGCGGGCGTTTAAGGTGCCGCACAGACGTCTAGATGTCCTCACCATGACGTTGGCGGCGTTCGTGGAATTCTCTTCTGTAATCAAGCGAGAGGACCCCAGGCGTCAACGTACGCCTCATACGTCTGGTCGTTTACCCCCTTTTCAGGCTTTCGTCTTCCACTGTAATTTTGAGCACCTCTCCTGTCAATAAGTTTAATAGTGCATCTGGTTGACGGGCGGTTTTAAGTGTGTTCACATACCGGCACGCCTGAATCGTCCAGCTTGAGAAGTCTCTGCCCAGGTGAAACTTCTCGGGTGCCGTGACCTTCTCCGCAGTCTCCACCACGATGGTTCATCGGCACAAGATTGATGTTGCAAACACTGTAAGTAAAAATTCCCAATTTTTCGTAGAATATAGCGGTTGATCCCGTAGGCAAGTTCTCTTTACTTGTAGAATGTTTCCACATCCTGAGAGGGTCCCAAAATGTAGCCGGCAAGCGGGAAGACGAGAGGCATGATTCGGTTACGAACGTTTACGAAACACGTGACACCTAACGTACAGATCGGTGAGTGAAATCACGCATACTGATTAGTCTCTTTCGCGGGAGTCTTCCAGTGTTTGATCAGTTTGTACGACGTTGACAGTATGCTCTGTAAGGAATAGGGAAAAGGACGGTGAGACAACTAGAACAAAATGGCGTGCGCCTTGTTAATTTCGATTTCCCACTATACACATGTAGTCTCCGAGCCGCCTTGAAAAATCTCACCTTAATTGATGCATTAATAGAGAAACGTGCCAGTCAGAGACAGAGGAGAAACGTGCGCCACAACCAAGCCGTAGCACGTTAGGGCACCAAAAGACGAAGCTCAGAGTCAGGACTTATTTTTTAGAAATATCTTAAAAAGCACTCCATTTTTGGAGAAAAAAGCATCCCGAACTGTTTCCTGTCAAAAACCGTCATCTTCCGAGGAATTTCCTCGGTAGTTCCAGGCCGAATACTGTGCTAACGAAACCCGAGGTCAAACTCACATCTCCGAGATCGGATTGTATATCCCCTTATTCCTTGCTTATGGAACTGCGCAGCTAACTGTGCCGTTGTGCGTTCTATTCACACAGTCTATCGCACGTGCAATAGGCGAATATCAGTGTATTCAAATGTGGACAGCGCAACCAACCTTGCAACTGTCGTTCGAATGCCCTTCTAATTAATGTATTCATGATCCTCGAAGGATTGGTTCATGTCTCACTATCCAGGTATGTGTTACCATATGTTCGCTTTCATGGAGACCTGGCTTACAGGTGATATCAGTGACAGTGAACTGAGTGTCCCGGGGTACTCAGTTTACCGGGTTGACTCCACTGGAGGGAGAATGGGGGTGTAGTGGAGGGAAGAGTTGGGGAAACAGTGCTATGAGGCAAATACAAGGATTCACAATAGCTGACCGCAATTGATCCCACTACACTAAGTCTGCTGCGTATTGCAAGGATGTTCTCCCCTTAGTAACAACGAATTTGGTTCTTCCAGCGTGCTAAAAGAACGTCGCCACGGTTAGCCCAAAATCACCACAACCGTGTGAAAGCAGAAGGCGAAACACACGAGGACGAAGTGTTTATTGATTTGAACAATGGACAAACAGTTAATATGTGCAATGAACATAACCGGTATAAAAAATAATACGTAACAAGAGATCAAAATGGTAACAGACTCTACAGGTGTTCTGCGAGTTTTCTTCAGCAGTGTTTCCTGACACCCACGGTTATCGGTGGCTTCCAGTCCTCTGATAAACGTGCTGCTCTGTGGCTTCGACCACCACTGTGTGGCCAAGACTCACTCCTAAGGGAATCATTTATCGTTCTCCTTCATCCGACGACGACATCCTTCTGGTAAGCTTGAACAACCTCGTAGGAAGACAACCTTTTACTCATCTACTCATTATGGGTGAGTTTATTGAAACCAAGATAAACTGGGCGACGGTTTCTCACAAGGACTGCGAAAGCGGATTTTCGACCTCCTTATCAACGCTGTTACGACGGAAGGCATGGACACAAAACGTCCTCGCCCCGACACGGCATCGTTTTGGTCAGATTCCCTCCTTGCTAGAATTTGTTATCAGTAATGAGAGCCACCTGGTAGACAGAGTGACCATCAAGCCGCCACTTGGACACTGACCATTCGAGTGGTCAGAGATCTATGTTAGCCTTTGATCTTATGTTACTGGTTACAACAACAAGCAAAAGGGTCTACAGTTCGAAACTTTAATCAAGTAGATTTTAACAGCCTGAGAATCCACCTGGGTTCACTTCTTCCTTACTTGGACTCCGTGGACCAGAGCTACCGTACGTTTCAAAGCGCAATTCAGAAAGCAGACGACTCATTTATACCACACAAACTGTGCACTTTCTCTTAGCGGCAACCCCTTTCACGCGGAATACGTCGCCTTCTCGATAACCATTCCCATTTATTCGCGAAGCATAAGCTCACAGAAAGCTCAGAGGACCTAAGCACGTTCCACACTGTCCGAAACAGTTGTAGGCGGGAAACCCGCGAACACACCAAACTCGTACAAGAGAAGACCCTCCTCAGAGCCCGCGGGAACAAAGAACGTCTTGTTTAAGCATATGCGACGACTGAGAACAAACCTTTTGCTCTTTATTTGGGACTGCCCGACGGGGAGACCTCATATGACTCTCCACTTGTGACCGAGTTATTCAGGGAGTACTACACGGCAGTCTACAACATCGCATCCCCGAGCAGGAGCCCTGTCCTACCGCTGCAGAAGTTCAGGCAACCACTCGTGACCGCTGAGTTTTTGTGCTATATTTTGAAGACCTTTTACCCAAGGTTAGTTCATACAGTGCAATGGGTCCTGACGTGATCCATCTCAGAATACTCAAGGAAGCAGCTGTTAGTGTGGCTGAACCTCTTAATAAGCTGTGTAAGCAAACACTCAAGACTAGCATCCTCCCTAACGCATAGAATGAGGCAACGGTCACACCCATGTTTAAAGTAGGTGACCGGCACTCTCCGGCTAGCTATCGGCCAATCAACCTTATCAGCGTTCAGTGCAAAATAACGGAGCGCCTACTAAAGCGCGCCATACTCAATCACTTATCAGGTAAACTTTCCTCTTTCACCCAAGATGGCTTCCTTCCTAATCGGTCATGCACAACAAACATGCTTATTTTCATGGATAGTCTGATGTAGGCCAAAGACAATGGAATCATCTCTTTGATTTTGCCGAGGCTTTTGGCCGTGTCCCACGCGGCCCCCTGAAACACAATTTGGAAGCCTATGGTATTCCAGGAGAGGTTCTTAGCTGAATTGCCTATTTTCTTCATAATATAATTTTTAGAGTTAAAATCGGATCAGACCTTTCGTCTCCCTCTTTCATTTCTGCGTGAGTTCCCCAAGGGTCAGTGCTAGGTCCTTTGTTATTCCTCGCTTACTCAACGACCTTCTAAACAACATTTCTAGCAACGTCCTCTTATACGCAGAGGACCTGAAAATCTGGAATGCCACTGATTCCAGTGCATTACGGATTGATCTCGACGCGATCAAGCGATGGTCAGACAATTGGGGTCTCCCACTAAATGGCAATAAATGTGCTCACACATCACTCGGTGGAGATTCTGACAATGCCTTCATGATTCATAGTGTGTCTAGCACGGTAGATATCATTAGAATCGATCTGAAGAAAGATCTGGGCATCCGGTTGCCGTCTAACTTGTCCTTCACGTATCACCATAAGATGGCGGCAAAAAAGGATTTGCCGCTGTTACGATGATCAGGCGCACTTTTCCCCGCATTGACAAGAAGGCTATTCAAACGCTTTACGGGATTTATATAAGACCGCTCCTCAAGTATGCGAATCAGGTCCTGTATACCGGCCTGAGGAATGGCATATTGGTTGTTGAGCGTGTCCAGCGCGCGGCTACCAAGGTGGTCACAGGCCTGAACAATGTTACTTACGAGTCACGACTTGAAATTCTTGACCGTTACCCGCTTGAATTTTGAAGACTCCGCAGTGATTCAATACTCACACACTTCTGTAGAGTAGGCCTTGTAGAACAGTTCTACAGTGTAACGAATGGCGACGGCCTGCGAGGACATATTAGGAAGCTTTTCAAGCTTCGTCCTCGAATCTTTCTTAGGCAACAGTTCTTTTACTTACAGTGTAATTAGCTTTTGGAACAGACTTCCTTCTGATGTCGTCAGCAGCGCTTCTAGGGTTAATTTTAGAGCTTTGCTTGATTCTCATTTATCTGAAATTGCATCATGCGAGAAATCTTACTTTGTCGTTGGTATTCATTGTATCCCCAAGAGCGGTGGTACACCCTGTTTTCAGTGATCGCTTTTCAGATCAACAGACGCCTGCTGACACTGAGCAGTGAAAACCGACTAGATCCGAGAACCTTGGACCCATGCCTCGAACCCGTGTACCAATCGCTGAATTCTACGGCGAACGCGGCTTGCTCCGTCGTCGCCCATTCGCTACGGACTTGCTGTGAACCAGTGGGCCCATCCTGCTCTAAGTGGAGAGGCGGTTGATACTGTTTGTTTTGACTTTACCAAAGCTTCTGGTCGTGCAAGTCATTGTTTTACTTCGCAAGCTCCACCGATGTGATGTCCGTTGGATCGACTCTTATCTATCAAGCCGTTCCTATAGTGTGCGGGTAGGTTCCTCCCTATCGTCCGCCAGACTCAGCTCTAACGCATTCCCACAGAGTCCCATCTTGGGGTTGCTTCACTTCTCCATCCTCACCAGTAGCCTTCCCTCAGAAGTATCATCTCCCTTAATACTGTTTGCTGGATATATTAAAATTTGGCATGCTGTCCCTAAAAACTCTTGAATAAGCTCCCTGCAGGTTGATATCCATGCCCTTCTCCAATAGCCTTAAATGAACCTCATCGAGTTCTGTAAAGGCAGATGCACAGTTATGCATACCAGGCCTGAGCGCAATGTACATTACTCTCTCGATGGAGTACCGCCCCAAGTTACGGGCAGAGAAGACCTTGGCGCTGTTACGTCGCAAATCTCTAGTTCTGTTCCGTCACGGTAAGACTGGACCTTGACGTGGTGTGACGGCTTGCGCATCTCGATGACCTTTTGGGCTAAACTGGACAGAGTTACTCATACCAGGCAGGCCAACAGGTAGAGGTCTGACAAACCACAGTCTCCTGGTCCTCCAGGTTGGGGGTTGGAAGATGGTTGACATCTCTTCCTGAAAAACGTGCCATTTCTGGTACACCGCCACTCACCCGCTGCCTTGCGGTACAGGCTATTGAGCCAAAGGATTTGGTTGAGAACCCTAATCGTTCTCCTGTCTAGGTCTGGGCGTCCTGGCAGTATCTCAGCCCACACACAACCATGAATCCTCAACATAAATAATTCCACACTGCATCGGCTATATTCCAGTATAAAACGGGTCGACCTATCTGCTGCATACAACAGGGTGGATAGGCGAAAACTTGCTACTGCTGACCCCTGCCCCAATGTCCTATCAAATTTAGCTCTCAGGCTTCTCCTGACCCTCAATTCTGATAACGTCTCTGAAGGTCCCACAGCAGATATAGCAGATATAATGGTAACACTTTGCCGATAAGTCCCAGCTCTCACCACTCAGTCCCAGACCTCCCTCGTCCTGTGCTTCGACCTAAAACGCAAATTAATATGGGTGCCTTAAACGTTCGGACTCTAAAACAGGCAGGTCAACAGGCTGCTCTCGCAAGAACGATGTTTGCTGTATCTCGAAGACTAGAATCTACGACAGCAGACAACGTATGGAATTAACAACACCCGCACTTTCTACTCGATACTGGTTATACACTTCAGGTGACCGCCCGACCGCCGTTACCAATCAGGCTGCAGCCGCGTTGATAAACTGAATTCCTGTTAATAACAGACTTTGTGACATCCGCTTGGCAGGTTCTGTTAGGGTCAGTTCTAGACGTAAAACCGTCAGAAATCTTTTCGCCTCGTCTGACTATGCTCCAACTGACTGTAGTGACGTCAGCGTCAAGGACATCTTTTAATTGGATCTGGCTGTTCTCCTCCGGCCGACACGTGCTTCTGATATAGTCGGTCTGGCCGGATATATGAACGCCCAGGTCGGTCGCCTGGGTGAGACCGAATCTCGTCTAGGTGGCAGGTTTGGGATAGCATCACATGGCTCGGACAACGGCGGGCGACTATTGCAGCTGTGAGCATAGGCTGTTTTTAGCCAGCTCTAATTTTAAGCATTGTGCACGTCGTCGATATATTTGGCGCCCTACCTCTCTGAGTCAGACCTGGTCTCAGATAGACCACATAGCTGTTAGTTATAGGTGGCGGGGTTTCATTCAGGACTGTCGTTCTTATTGGAGCACGTACCTAGATTCAGATCATGCGCTGGTTCGTTATCGTTTCGTACTCATTTTTGCTGAGTAACGACCCCACCAGATTGAGAAACTAATAATACCGTCGGTAAAGCATAAGTAACAAACCAGCTTAGACACCTGCCACAGCACTTCTCACTCCAAAGATGTTGATCGCTCCTGGACCCAGATAACAGAGGCCACTCGCGAAGCAGGTACATTGAAATGAAGCACGGGCGTACATGGAATGAACGAACATTGGATCTCGAAGAACTCCCTGGAGTTGTTGGAAGCCAAATGAAACATCCCTCCAGGCAGTTCATATAACAAGTCTAGAGATATCCGTAGGAATCTAAAACGTAGCCTTAAAACTGATCGTGAGGCTTGGTTGTTGAGAAACATTAAGATGGAGACGGTTCTGCTTCAAGAAACAGTCAAACTGTTTAAGCTTATCCGTGCCAGTGGTCCCAGGCGACCGTCTGTCAGTGAAGCTATCAGCGAGAAAGATGGCACACTAATCTATAATAAGTCCACAAGGTTAGAGCGATGGGTGGAGCACCTTGAGGGTCAATTTAACTGTCCTCCTGCTTCCACTGTTTTGCCACCACAAACTTGTAATGTGGTGCCCTGGTCCGTAGACCTGGAGCTACCCGCTGAGACTGAGGTCCGCAATTGCATTGTGGCTCTCAAGCTGCTGGTCCAGATGACCTCGTGCCGACACTTTTCAAAGAAGGGTGAGAGACGTTAGTAGAGGTCTTGACTCACTTGTTTCAACTTGTGTGGACGACAGAAACCATTCCCCTCGAGTTGGGGTCACTCGATAATAGTTCCTATATTCAAGAAAGGTATCAGGGGCTCTTACGAAAACCACAGAGGAATTAGTTTGACCTCAGTCAGTTCTGGGATTCTAGCATCCATTATACTTCGCCGACTCACTACAGCTCGGGAGGTAAACAGTAGGGAAGAACAGGCAGGGTTTCACTTCGGGCGGGGATGTATAGATCACATTTTCACTCTTCGTCAAATTCTGGAGCAGCGTTATTTACACCCCTAGCCAACTCTCGGTCACGGCTGGGCTGGTTGCTGAGGCAATTCTATGAGACCAGACATTGCAGACTGTGATATCTTACAATCAGAATCGCTGGCTGGATGGAGGACTAACGGGTGACCTGGCGCAGTTTTCCCGCAGACATTCCGTTGTTTCAACTCTCAATGGCTGTGTGCTGTTTGGAGAACGTATCGTCATCCCGCCGGAACTTCAACCTAGAGTGATTCGCCAACTTTATGTCGGCCACCCTGGCATCAGCCGTATGAAGGCGTTTGTTTGCAGTTATGTCTACTGGCCCGGAATGAATGAACAGCTGGAGCAACTTGTCAGATCCTGCCACAGCTGTGCTTATACATCTGAAGCACCCCCAAAAGCCCCACTGGAATCTTGGCCAATTCCTACAGCTTCGTGGTCGCGGGTACACTTAGATTTTGCTTGGCCTCTGCACGGTCAAGACTTCCTGATTGCCGTTGACGCTTATTCCAAGTGGCCAAATATTGTCCACCACAGGATCAACCGTCCTACAACTCCGAAAAATGTTCAGTCGTTTCGGATGCCCAACGACTCTTCAGTGACAACGGAACAGAATTCAATTCCTCCCTATTTGCTAACTTCTGCCATCAGAACACTATTAATCATATCCAAACGCCGCCATACAAAACTCAGTCCAACGGCCAGAAAGCTCAAAGGGAGGGAACGACAGTGGGAGTTCTATGAACATCTCTAATGCACTATCGGCGACTCCAAATCCACAAACACCCGACGAAAGATTGCCGGCAGAGACTCTTATTGGACGCAAAATCCGATTACCGCTAGACTCCATCCGTCCAACGGTCGCCGTCCCAAGTTCCAAGAATGCAGCAATGGAAAGGAGGTTCAACCAACGACAGGGCGTAGAACACCGACACTTCAACAGTGACCAGAACGTCCTGGCCCGGGATTATCGCAGCGGTTCTGCTAAATGGTCCATGGGCGGAATTCGCAGAAGATTGGACAACGTCATTTATGAAGTCCAAGTCGGAACGAATGTTTGGATACGCCATGCCAACCAGCTACAGCCCACCAGTATTACTGAACCCTCAAAAGGCGAGAACGATGTTCCGTTGGAGATCCTGATGAAAACGTTTGTTCTTCTCCAATCACACTCCGCAACAATGACTCCAAACATGCAAAGACAGCCACATGAACTGCTCCCTAGAAGATGGACCGATAGAGTGCGACGGCCAATGACGCCTCTGCAGGTGAACCCCCGACTTCCATAGTACGATCAACATCCTCAAAGGGGAGGTGTTAAGACCAGGGTAAACCTGAACCGTAGAATTCGATTCTGCCGTCAAAAATCGGATAACGTAAGCCGTTACTGAGATATGCTTCAGCGTGGGATTCAAATATTTCTTTGCGCGCTCACGCCACAGCAAGTTCAAGGATTTTCTATAAATACAGATCAGTTTCTCATGTAAATTCGCAAAGCGTCTGGTGGCTAAATATATCGCTATCCGGAGTCTGCTTTGTCCGTGTTCTCATTGGTTCTTGTCAATCGCGGTTGGGGTGACCAATCGGAAAGGGGCTTTATTCGCGTTAATCGTTCACCGTTGTTCGTAGCAGCGAAAGTGTGTTGGCGGCTGTAGAGTGTTTATAGGCAGATTTGGATGCGGTGATTGTTAATTGGCTGGTTCGTGGTATAAATTCAGGCGTTGGTGCGTTGGGCGGCGGATAACCGGTTTTCGCGCAAGATGTCGGAACTGGTGGACCTCAGTGAAGTGTTTCGAGTATTCTTCCCGGATGGTTTCCGTTGTGAAACGTTCATGGAATTTCGTGGTAAGTTGCGAAAGTTTCAGTTGGAGACATGAACGAGTTACGTTATGCGAAATTGTGTAACACGTGCACAGTACTTCCGGAATTCGGGGAAGAAAATTCCGGAAGGTGCAGTGTACAAGCAGTGCTACCTGTTCTGTGTGCACTGTACCAGGAAGAGCAGGTGGACGGATAGTGTGAATCACAGGTGAGTATTTCGTTTTCTGCATGTTTATATATATATATGGTGTTACATGTTCCAGGATTTTCAGTGTCCGTCGGCTATTCACGTATCGTACAAAGAGGGAGCTTTGCGTACATCGCACAGTTATTTGGTTCACAATCACAGGACAATGTCGGTCGACCCGAGAGTATACCCCGACAACCGTAGGCTAGAAAGTTCGGCGGAGGATGCTGTATGTGGGTTGTTGGATAGTTTCCACAGAACCCATGGAGGTATCGATTAAGTTAGGCGTGAGTATGATATAGTGATGAATCCTAGTGACGTAAGGTCGTTAAGACGAAGGAAGCGATTACGTGAACATCCGGATTGCGATTTAGGGAGCATACGTAAAATGCTATAACCTGTAGGGCCTATGTATTTGAAAACGGACGACGAGGGTAACCTGTTGGTTTTGTCTTTTACGACTGATAAACTTCAAGAACTATAAGTAAATTATGGAAGTGTTATCATGGCAGATTCCACAGCTGAGTGCAACAACGGAGCTTACCATTTATGGCACGTTGTTGTTACGGATTTCAATGGTAAAAGTAGGAGCGTTTTCTTTATAGTTTTTCCCTAATGAAAGTTTGCTATGTTATAAGGTCATGTTAGACAGCTTCAAGCAGCTGATGCCAACAAGGGATGTGAAGACGATCGTGGTAGATAGGTACCCGGCACAGCTGGAATGTTCAGAAGAATATTTCCCCAACGCCAAGATTCTGTTTTGTTCATTTCGTATGAAACAGAATATGGTTGGCGGATGTAGGCAACTGAAGGGGATATCTTCAGATGGGAGAAACTTTCTCGTTGAAGAAATGAGAGATCTGCTGTATTGTAAATCCGAAGATGAATTTATTGAGATAGTTAACACCATTTGAAGTCGCAATAGGGAGCTTGGTGAATATTTGCAAACTCTCCTGCTTCCTGTGAAAGAGCACTGGGCCATGTATGCATGACGTGGCATTGTGCATTACGGGAATGGGACGAATAACAGGGTGGAGGTGGCTAATAGGCATATCAAGGGTAATCTGTCACCTCGATCAACGTTATACGACTGTGTAAGGGAGATACTGAATTGAAACGAGTACTGAGAAATGAAATTTCGACGGATTGTTACGATGCCACTAGTGGAGGGTGGACGTCCCACATGTGAAAAGGGCGACGTAACTGCATTGGAACAACGTTCTCCGCATGCACTAAGGGTAGCCGGGGATAAGTGAAGAAGCCTGTCTGCGTGTCGGACATGCAACCGGGCAAAGTAATATTTCACATGTGAAACGGGCGGCGTAACTGCATTAGAACAACTTTCTCCGTGTGCACTAAGGGTAGCCGGGGATAACTGGGAGAAGCCTGTCTGCGTGTCGGATATGCAACCGGGCAAAGTAATATTTGCTGATAGACACGTCGTCAGCGTTGACGGTCATGGGTCCTGTACGTGTTTGTTCTCCATCAATTGGGAGCTGCCATGCCGACACCTTCTGTGGTGTTGTAATAATAACCTTACTGATGCAAGCAATATGTTGAGAAACAGTAGGTGGTTACTGCCGGAATATTCTCGAAGCTGCGCAGTTAACGGTACACGCTTGGGATGTTTAATTAAGGGAAAGGTTGAAAGTAAGGCAAGCAAACTGGTAGAGACTAGGAACCTTACCTCGGACATTTGTGAGGTAGTGAGCAGCATGCCGGGTGAGAGTTATTGGTGGACTGTGAGAGCGTTGAAGCAGTTTTTAGACTTAGCTACATCAGGCGAAAAAGTGTTCGTTGGGTCGTTTGCCAGCTTTGACACCGAGGTTAAAATGCAAAGATTCTCTCAGCTGGAGGCGTCGAAGCGACCAACATCCAGTTCTCAATCGAGACAACAAGAGCAATCTATGCGGAGAACGTCCCCGACAGTAGGATTTGGAAACCAGCCTGCAATAATGGACGACACGGAGTTCGCTAGGAGTGTCAGGTTACGCCACATCAGCAGCAACTCCTCGTCCAAGTATGTCAAAAAACGAGTAAGGGTGGCGTTCCTAGAAAACACCTTCCTCCAGTGGACGATCAACATTGTTCGGGATGTGACCGAGAGGATTTGGCGGACGAGGACTTAACCGACTGGATCCAGTGTGATAGCTGTTGCCGTTGGTGGCATCAGCGTTGTGCCGGACACCCAAATGTCGCCAACGCTTCCAAATGTCGCTTCTGTTAACCAGTTGTACGTTTCCAGTTTCACCGCTTGCACCGCTCGCTTTGAATTGTAAACTCACCATGTCATCAATATGCGCACTGCTTGCTTGCAATAACCGTTTAATGTCATGCATTTCAACCTACCCCATTTGTTTATTCAGTTTTCCCCGCCCATCCTGTTTTGCCGCACTCATCAATCCCGTTGTTACGTTGCAGGATGGGCGGGGCTGCTGCAAACTCTAACCCCTCCTCAAAGCGGTGCGCCAGTGGCAACCATATACGGGATGAGCTAACGGGGCTCTGGTGCGCTACCGATTGACCTTCGTATGGTGGAAAAATTACACAATACACTTTTGTCATAATTACGTATCTCCGTCTTTTACAATGAACTAGGTTTGGGTGCACTTGTTGAAATAGAAATCATTGCGGTTGTTCGAGATGCACTACCACCATGCGAAGATCCTGCGGTTGTAGAAGTACCCTCAATGTCAATTCACTGAGAACGTACATTTGTCGTTGATAACATGTAAGCATGTGTGATGCAGTGTTCACATGTACCACTCGCGATTGTTATATTACCATGAGTTCACGTTCATCGCGTTCTACAGCGTTGCCGACACAAGCTTGCAAGTTAGTGCCCTGGTCNAAGGCTGCTGGTCCAGATAACCATGCGCCAGCAATTTTCAAAGAACGCGGAGAGGCGTTTATAGAAGCTCTGACTCATTTGCTTCAACTTGTGTGGACGAGTGGAACTATTTCCTCCAGTTGGAATCACACGATAATAGTTCCTATATTCAAGAAAAGTAAAAGGGGCTCTTGTGAAAACTACGCTCTGATTAGCGTATTCATGTAGGTATTTAAATGGAAATATATATGTATATTTGCGTACATAGTTATAGATATATCATCTATTTGCGTATATATATGCCCTCATCGCCTGTTCACGGAATATGGTATTGCCAGTCGGCTAAGGACCAAGGAGGCTCTCACTGAAATAAGACTCAGTGACCTTCATCGCATGTTACAATAAGTGAGCAGGGCTCGGGATGGAAATCAAGTTGTAAATGGCCCTGAAGAGAGCCGTGGGATCATTCCAGCTTGTCCCGAGAAGGACAGTGGGGCCGTTCTCCTGGTTCACGTTGGCTGATGATTTGATGAAGAAACTGCTACACGTTTCCCGTTGAAATCTGTTAAGATCCTCCTGGTACTCCCGGAAGTTCTGATACTTCTTCTTGAATATTCTCCAGAAAACGTCCTCGTTGTTCATCGCCATGCTGATTCACCGTACGAAATTGACTTACTTGCGGTGGACTATTTAAACACTAACTAGGTGCGGTAATGTTAGGATCCGTGAAATGCACATTTTCACACATTTCATTTGGGATTTGCACTTGTACCATTTTACTGAAACTTGCTGTAACACTCGCCTTATACCAGTTTTCCCATTATTTTTGTATGAAAGCATACCGACTCTCGTAGATTGGTATGTGTGTTTGATTGTCTCCCTGCAAGTTAACATATGTTTTGTGTGAACGCTCAGCATGGTAGAATGTGGAATATGGCCATTTTTTGTTCACACACGTGCGGAGCAAAGGCGTGCTGGATGATATATGCAATATGTGATCTACCGGTATTATTTGCGATTTGTTTGGATTCATATGGTGGTTTGTTTGCCCGTGTAAGGCATGGCCATATGAGTGAATTTGGAGTCAGCTTGTGTTCCGGATGGGTGCTGGTTTACCTCGTCATTGAAGGTGGGGTGTTTGACTGTGGGGCTTGAAAGTTTCGGTTGATTTGTCTGGATGTGCGTTATTTTGTTTTGCAGAGCTGTTTGCGAATGTAACATGGTCAGAGTATAAATGGATGTTCTGTTTTGATTGAGTACTTCTTCTACTTGTTTGTCCGGCGTATTGGAGTAGTCCTGTGGAAGTTCGCAGTTCATACTCTGATGGTAACTCACGAGGTAGGTATTTCTTGCTTTTAGACCAATGGGTCAAACGAGGGAGCATTACAGGTAGACGTAATGATACCTCCTGTACTGTTTCCCCTTCGGTTAGCATTGGTTCTGTCGTCGTGATAATGGTTACATTTCGTCGTGGGAGTTGCGTGGAATTGAACTCAAATGTTCTCGGTGTGGACATCGAGACATTGATCATTGTGTGCTCATATTTCCATCCTGTGCATTGAAAGTTGCATACGATTACTGTTAATTGTTTCACGTGTCATACCATGTCGCTACGTATTAAACTAATTTTGCCACATAGTATCTGTTTTTTCATTTTCTCTTGTTTCTTTTATTCTGAAATGCTGACAACTAAGCCTTCCACATGGTATACTGATTTTCCCCATCGACACTGACTCGTGTCTGATCCGGTGGCGCTTGGAGTCAGTGAACACTTCGTGAGGCAGCGAGCGTTTGCGGTGGGTTTGGGGGCGAATTTGACGTACAAAACGTAATGTAGCTCTACGAGTGTCGGAATACCCATCAGTATTAGTCCGCCGGCCTCAACGAACACCGGCATAATCATCAAGTCTCTTCATCTCTCAGTGTTATTTTCAATGGCTGCTTCCAAGACACGGCTCCGCTGTTGACTGGTCACGTACACATCACAACAATTGGTGTCGCGCCCGCAGCCTGAAAGGAGGGTTAACGGAACGACTGGGAAGAACGGAGGGAGTCCAGCATCCCATCGACCTCAAGTGTATACGTTGTTTCCCAGCTTCTTTCGCACACACTGTTTTCTCCTACGTTGCGATATTCAACGGCGAAGTATGCAATGAATGCATGCATATGAACTCTGTCATTCTCTGCCGGAAATTACTCATAATCTGACATCATCACCATCATCATAGACAGTAATACATCAGTGGTTCACACTAATACTTAACTGCCACACGACCATGAAGAAAAAGCAAACCCTATATAGGAGGAGAGAAGGAAAAAGAAAATGGGTCGGAAAGGGACCAAACTACTGAAACTATCTACGTCTATATTCAAAAATCCAACATCAAGGTGCCTACACCTTGCAAACAAACAACCGAGCTGCAAGTGAGAGTAAGGCGTCATCAGCGAGAGAGCTTCCTTACGGCTTTCACTGCCCCATGTCAGTAAATGCATTCAGTTCACAGACAACTCGGACAAACAACGACAACATTCACGCCACTGAGCTCGATTATTCGCTATCTCACCTGGAGTCTCCAGCCACCGACTTTGTGAGTCGCGATGACCCCAGCCCGGGAGACGAACTCGATCTACGGTGGCCAACCCCTTGGTGAACGACTTCATTTCCCTACGCCGGGTCATTATCTGACCACCTCCCACCTGACACCAGTCCGTCGCAGTGTCAGCCAACATTGTTCGGTGTGTAAGACGACTGGCTGGCATCCTTGATACGTGAACTAACCACCGTTTTCTTATATACACGACATTTAAGCTTCTGATAAATAACCCTCAGTCGCCCGAGGCGAAAACCTGCTTGTTCTTTCCTACTGTTTACCTTCCGAGCTGTAGTGAGTCGGCGAAGTATAATGGATGCTAGAACNATGTACGCAAATATACATATATATTTCCATTTAAATACCTACATGAATACGCTAATCAGAGCGTAGTTTTCACAAGAGCCCCTTTTACTTTTCTTGAATATAGGAACTATTATCGTGTGATTCCAACTGGAGGAAATAGTTCCACTCGTCCACACAAGTTGAAGCAAATGAGTCAGAGCTTCTATAAACGCCTCTCCGCGTTCTTTGAAAATTGCTGGCGCATGGTTATCTGGACCAGCAGCCTTAATACGCTTGATGCCGCAATGCAATTTCGGACCTCAGTCTCAGTGGGTGGTTCCAAGTCTACTGACCAGGGCACTAACTTATAAGTTTGTATCGGCAACGCGGTAGAACGCAATGAACGTGAACTCATGGAATATAACGATCGCGAGCGGTACATGTGAACACTGCATCACACATGATTACATGTTATCAAGGACAAATAAACGTTCTCAGTGAATTGACATCGAGGGTACTCCTACAACCGCAGGATCCTCGCATGGTGGTAGTGCATCTCGAGCAACCGCAATGGTTTCTACTTCAACAAGTGCACTCAAACCTAGTTCATTGTAATAGGCGAAGATACGCGATTATGACAAAAGTGTATTGTGTAATTTTTTACCACACAAAGGTCATTTGGTTGCGCACCAGAGCCCCGTTATCCCATCCCGTGGATGGTTGCCACTGCTGCACCGCTTTGAGGAGGGGTTGGATTTTGCAGCAGCCTCGCCCATCCTGCAGCGTAACAACGGAAATGATGAGTGCGGCAAAACGGGATGGGCGGGGGAAAACGGAATAAACAAATGGGGTAGGTTGAAATGCATGACATTAAACGGTTAATGAAAGCAAGCAGTGCGCATATTGATGACATGGTGAGTTTACAATTTAAAGCATGCGGTGCAAGCAGTAAAACTGGAAACGTGCAACTGGTTAACAGAAGCGACAGTTGAAAGCGTTGGCGACATTTGGGTGTCCGGCACAACGCTGATGCCACCAACGGCAACAGTTATCACACTGGATCCAGTCGGTTAAGTCCTCATCCGCCAAATCTTCTCGGCCACATCCCGAACAACGTTGGTCGTCCACTGGAGGAAGGTGCTTTCTACGAACGCCACCCTTACTCTTTTTTGTGACATACTTGGACGAGGAGTTGCTGCTGATGTGGCTTAATCTGGCCCTCCTAGCGAACTCCGTGTCGTCCATCATTGCAGGCTGGTTTCCAAATCCTACTGTCAGGGACGTTCTCCGCATAGGTTGCTTTCATTGTCTCGATTGAGAACTGGATGTTGGTGGCTTCTACACCTCTGGCTGAGAGGATCTTTGCCTTTCAACCTCGATGTCAAAGCTGGCAAACGACCCTACGAACACTTTTTCGCCTGATGTAGCTAAATCTGAAAACTGTTTTAACGCTCTCACAGTCCACTCATAACTCTCACCCGGCATGCTGCTCACTACCTCACAAATGTTCGGGGTAAGGTTTTTATTATCTACCAGTTTGCTTGCCTTACTTTTAACATTTCCCTTAATTAAACATCCCGAGCGTGCACCGTTAACTGAGCAGCTTCGAGAATATTCCGGCAGTAACCACCTACTGTTTCTCAACATATTGCTTGCATCAACAGGGTCATTATTACAACACCACAGAAGGTGTCTGCATGGCAGCTCCCAATTGATGGAGAACGAACACGTACAGGACCCATGACTGTCAACGCTGACGACGTGTTTATCAGCAAATATTACTTTGCCCGGTTGCATGTCCGACACGCAGACAGGCTTCTTCACTTATCCCCGGCTACCCTTAGTGCATGCGGAGAACGTTGTTCCAATGCAGTTACGTCGCCCTTTTCACATGTGGGACGTCCACCCTCCACTAGTGGCATCGTAACAATCCGTCGAAATTTCATTTCTCAGTACTCGTTTCAATTCAGTATCTCCCTTACACAGTCGTATAACGTTGATCGAGGTGACAGATTACCCTTGATATGCCTATTAGCCACCTCCACCCTGTTATTCGTCCCATTCCCGTAATGCACAATGCCACGTCATGCATACATGGCCCAGTGCTCTTTCACAGGAAGCAGGAGAGTTTGCAAATATTCACCAAGCTCCCTATTGCGACTTCAAATGGTGTTAACTATCTCAATAAATTCATCTTCGGATTTACAATACAGCAGATCTCTCATTTCTTCAACGAGAAAGTTTCTCCCATCTGAAGATATCCCCTTCAGTTGCCTACATCCGCCAACCATATTCTGTTTCATACGAAATGAACAAAACAGAATCTTGGCGTTGGGGAAATATTCTTCTGAACATTCCAGCTGTGCCGGGTACCTATCTACCACGATCGTCTTCACATCCCTTGTTGGCATCAGCTGCTTGAAGCTGTCTAACATGACCTTATAACATAGCAAACTTTCATTAGGGAAAAACTATAAAGAAAACGCTCCTACTTTTACCATTGAAATCCGTAACAACAACGTGCCATAAATGGTAAGCTCCGTTGTTGCACTCAGCTGTGGAATCTGCCATGATAACACTTCCATAATTTACTTATAGTTCTTGAAGTTTATCAGTCGTAAAAGACAAAACCAACAGGTTACCCTCGTCGTCCGTTTTCAAATACATAGGCCCTACAGGTTATAGCATTTTACGTATGCTCCCTAAATCGCAATCCGGATGTTCACGTAATCGCTTCCTTCGTCTTAACGACCTTACGTCACTAGGATTCATCACTATATCATACTCACGCCTAACTTAATCGATACCTCCATGGGTTCTGTGGAAACTATCCAACAACCCACATACAGCATCCTCCGCCGAACTTTCTAGCCTACGGTTGTCGGGGTATACTCTCGGGTCGACCGACATTGTCCTGTGATTGTGAACCAAATAACTGTGCGATGTACGCAAAGCTCCCTCTTTGTACGATACGTGAATAGCCGACGGACACTGAAAATCCTGGAACATGTAACACCATATATATATATAAACATGCAGAAAACGAAATACTCACCTGTGATTCACACTATCCGTCCACCTGCTCTTCCTGGTACAGTGCACACAGAACAGGTAGCACTGCTTGTACACTGCACCTTCCGGAATTTTCTTCCCCGAATTCCGGAAGTACTGTGCACGTGTTACACAATTTCGCATAACGTAACTCGTTCATGTCTCCAACTGAAACTTTCGCAACTTACCACGAAATTCCATGAACGTTTCACAACGGAAACCATCCGGGAAGAATACTCGAAACACTTCACTGAGGTCCACCAGTTCCGACATCTTGCGCGAAAACCGGTTATCCGCCGCCCAACGCACCAACGCCTGAATTTATACCACGAACCAGCCAATTAACAATCACCGCATCCAAATCTGCCTATAAACACTCTACAGCCGCCAACACACTTTCGCTGCTACGAACAACGG
Source organism: Paragonimus westermani (assembly GCA_008508345.1). Taxonomy (NCBI): domain Eukaryota; kingdom Metazoa; phylum Platyhelminthes; class Trematoda; order Plagiorchiida; family Troglotrematidae; genus Paragonimus; species Paragonimus westermani. The sequence goes on along the minus strand of QNGE01001966.1, from coordinate 2,256 downwards.
TGAACGATTAACGCGAATAAAGCCCCTTTCCGATTGGTCACCCCAACCGCGATTGACAAGAACCAATGAGAACACGGACAAAGCAGACTCCGGATAGCGATATATTTAGCCACCAGACGCTTTGCGAATTTACATGAGAAACTGATCTGTATTTATAGAAAATCCTTGAACTTGCTGTGGCGTGAGCGCGCAAAGAAATATTTGAATCCCACGCTGAAGCATATCTCAGTAACGGCTTACGTTATCCGATTTTTGACGGCAGAATCGAATTCTACGGTTCAGGTTTACCCTGGTCTTAACACCTCCCCTTTGAGGATGTTGATCGTACTATGGAAGTCGGGGGTTCACCTGCAGAGGCGTCATTGGCCGTCGCACTCTATCGGTCCATCTTCTAGGGAGCAGTTCATGTGGCTGTCTTTGCATGTTTGGAGTCATTGTTGCGGAGTGTGATTGGAGAAGAACAAACGTTTTCATCAGGATCTCCAACGGAACATCGTTCTCGCCTTTTGAGGGTTCAGTAATACTGGTGGGCTGTAGCTGGTTGGCATGGCGTATCCAAACATTCGTTCCGACTTGGACTTCATAAATGACGTTGTCCAATCTTCTGCGAATTCCGCCCATGGACCATTTAGCAGAACCGCTGCGATAATCCCGGGCCAGGACGTTCTGGTCACTGTTGAAGTGTCGGTGTTCTACGCCCTGTCGTTGGTTGAACCTCCTTTCCATTGCTGCATTCTTGGAACTTGGGACGGCGACCGTTGGACGGATGGAGTCTAGCGGTAATCGGATTTTGCGTCCAATAAGAGTCTCTGCCGGCAATCTTTCGTCGGGTGTTTGTGGATTTGGAGTCGCCGATAGTGCATTAGAGATGTTCATAGAACTCCCACTGTCGTTCCCTCCCTTTGAGCTTTCTGGCCGTTGGACTGAGTTTTGTATGGCGGCGTTTGGATATGATTAATAGTGTTCTGATGGCAGAAGTTAGCAAATAGGGAGGAATTGAATTCTGTTCCGTTGTCACTGAAGAGTCGTTGGGCATCCGAAACGACTGAACATTTTTCGGAGTTGTAGGACGGTTGATCCTGTGGTGGACAATATTTGGCCACTTGGAATAAGCGTCAACGGCAATCAGGAAGTCTTGACCGTGCAGAGGCCAAGCAAAATCTAAGTGTACCCGCGACCACGAAGCTGTAGGAATTGGCCAAGATTCCAGTGGGGCTTTTGGGGGTGCTTCAGATGTATAAGCACAGCTGTGGCAGGATCTGACAAGTTGCTCCAGCTGTTCATTCATTCCGGGCCAGTAGACATAACTGCAAACAAACGCCTTCATACGGCTGATGCCAGGGTGGCCGACATAAAGTTGGCGAATCACTCTAGGTTGAAGTTCCGGCGGGATGACGATACGTTCTCCAAACAGCACACAGCCATTGAGAGTTGAAACAACGGAATGTCTGCGGGAAAACTGCGCCAGGTCACCCGTTAGTCCTCCATCCAGCCAGCGATTCTGATTGTAAGATATCACAGTCTGCAATGTCTGGTCTCATAGAATTGCCTCAGCAACCAGCCCAGCCGTGACCGAGAGTTGGCTAGGGGTGTAAATAACGCTGCTCCAGAATTTGACGAAGAGTGAAAATGTGATCTGCTTCGAAGGATACTGCCGCAATCAAGGCCTCTTCTGGATCGAGCGTTTGTGAGCCAACCAGGCGAGAGAGAGCATCTGCCTGTCCAACGCTCGTTGTTAAGGTGTACCGTATATCGAAGTCGTAGTTCAGCAGAGTCGTTGCCCATCTCTGAAGGCGGTTGGCCGTGTAAATCGGTATACCTTTCTTTGATCCAAGGACAGCGAGCAGGATGAAGTGCCGGCCAAAGACCATCTTGTGAAAACGCTTCACTGCGAAAACAATTGCGAACGATTCCTTCTCGATTTGTCCGTAGTTCTTTTCTGCTGATGACAAGGGGCGGGCAGCATGAGCGACTGCTTTTTGAGATCCATCAGAGTAGAGGTGTGAGAGGACCGCTCCCACTCCAAAGCTTGAGGCGTCCGGTGCGACCACGATTTGGAGAGTGGGATCAATATGCGTCAGCAGGTTGTCGGAGTTGAGCATATTTTCACATCCTCAAATGAGTTCTGGCATTCGGTTGACCAGTTCCGGAGACATCCTTCGTTAACAGTCTGCTCAAGGGTGCTCGGACGCGATGCATGGCGATAATGAGCGTGCTGTAGTGACTTACGAGACCCAAGAATGAACGTAAGGTAGG
>QNGE01001965.1:115321-129290 GCA_008508345.1 Paragonimus westermani | reverse complement strand
AGAAACAACTGTTCGTGAACCTGACCCTTCCCTGGACTTAATGTCTTATCCTAACTCGCTTATTGATTTTCCAACCCTTAAATCGATTGTTTTAATAAAGCCCACCCATGTTATTGTAAGTTTAGAACTGACGAGTCAATACGAAATGCTTGCATCTACCAGTTTTCATGTTCTATCTGCTTTGTTCAAACTGCTCGAGGGAACCAATTTTTTCAAACTTATAGGTTAGTCCCTCACAGTGTTATTGATGTGTAGATCGGAGCTCCATTCATTAGTACGCTGAATCTACATAAATTTTATTGAGCTATTAAGAAACACAATCTTTTGGACTTATTTACTGTCACTAGTTGGTTCGACTCATATGTAGATAAGTCCCAGAAGTACCGATTTTCGACTGTATGAGTTCACCAGCAAATTTTCGTAGTGGTTCTCAAGCACCGGAAGAAGATGATGAGTTCATAGTATATTGTGTGAATTCGGCACAATTGCACAGTGACGAGTTTAATTTTTTCCTAACAATAATAGGAATATTGGCGCCTGCTGATTTTCGACGATCGCGTTCCTTACTGACTTGGTCAATGATAGCATAGGATACTGATTTTATGGAGCCAGTAAACGGCTTTCGCTGTAGCGCGTTGCCCAACGCTGCCAGAAAGTCTGTGGCTTGCTCAGCCTGTAGTACTCGAACGATATGAAAAGCAGTCGTAAAACGTTTGTGGACGTCGCACTGTTCTCTTACGTTAGATGACAAAAGCTGCTGGTTTTGGAGGCCAAGTCAAAAAATTACTGATGGGACCATCCTATGTTTTCGGTTAGCTAATCCACTGAATTGCAGCTAAGTTTCATGGCAGTCGTTTAGGACTAGGTAAGTGCAAAACCTTTGCGACCACACAGATCTGACCAACATTTCACAGTTCCTGCATTACCATTTGACCAGCAGAAGCATTGTTGACTAGATTGCGCGTAGACTGAAGCTCTGGGTATCCTAGATTTTCCCATGAACAATGTGTGATATTACAAACTTCTGGAGCAAAATCAAACTAGAATACCAGTGGAACATGTCTGACGATAGTGGATATAACCTTGACAAGGCTGGAATTCGAACCATAACCAAGTTTCCAGAGGAAACTAAACAACGTTTTGACTATCTGATCGTCTCGACAGAAGACACAATAACTGTCCTATTAGCTTCAGCCGACGATTGCTCGAATAGTGTTTTCTTCAATTTGAAATCGAAAAAATTTCAACATTTGGAGCGATATTTTGATCATTGATGACTAGTGCGTTGACGTTCGGTTTATATAAGTAAGCAAAGCAACCTTTTTCCCCAACGCATTTGAACAACGAAGTTAGGAGCAGTTTTTGCACAATGTATCTCTCCAGCACATTTCGCTACATCTCACGACACACACATTACAGTCTGTGGGTTCATATATACCACAGTTCAATGGGCAATGTGAAACCGAACAACAAAATCAACAACCACACAAATACACGAACACTCACACCCACCAATACATATCAATTTCCAGGGCAATTTGGTACTTCTGTACACAGAGTGGGACTTCCATTTGCTAATTGTTACTACCTCCGCGAAGCGGAGAAGCTATGGGCAGTTTACTCGGTCCGTCAGTAGGCGACATCTTCGTTGCCCACCTGGAGCAGAACACAGACGCTGTTATCAGTCAAGGTCATTTCTACCGGCGTTATATTGATGATGTGTTGATATTTACCGATATCAAGGAGATGGCAACGAGTGTGCTTGGTGCAACGACCAAGCTGAATTCCAAAATTAGCTCCACCATGGAGTACGAACAAGATGAAAGCTCCACGTTTTTAGACATTCTCATTAAGCTCTAGAACAACGGATGCTTAATGCGGTCCGTCTACTGAAAACACTTAGACTGGGAAATACTTGAACTTTCACAGTTTTGTACCGATTCAATACAAGCAAGGTCTGTTGAGAACCTTGTTCTATCTAGCAAGAAAAATCTGTTTAGCGGAAAAATTGGCCAAAGAGATACCATTGTTGACAACCGTGTTCAAAGAAAATGGCTATCCATCGGCATTTGTTGAGAAATTCAGTAAACAAAGGCCGGCTGTCGTGAGGTGTTCAACAGCCTCCAAACTGAATATCTACCTGCGTTTGCCATACAACGGTGATGGCATTGCCACTCTGATGAAAAATGGTCTCACGGCTTCACATTGCCCATTGAACTTTGCTATATATAAACCTACAGACTGTGATATGTGTCTCAAGAGATGCAGTGAAATGTGCTGGAGAGATACATTGTGCAAAAACTGCCTCTGGTTTCTTAAGATTGGGATTAGAGGCAATAACTGTGGTAGCGGTCTTGGTGGAAAAAATATAAAAATTTCTAGTTGAACATCACCCATATTTGATCGCAGCTTTCGCATTCAGATTTGATAATTTGGTCGTGCCTAATATGAGGTCAGTGGCGCAGTGGTTAACACGGTTGCCTCGTGATTGGAATGGCCGGAGTTCAAATCCCGGCCGTGGCAATAATATGCACTACTGATGGGCGAAACTCCAGTCTAGTGCTTCTTTTCGAAAGAGGCTGGCTGGTAGGTCTGCCTGAATGCGAAGGCTGAGACCAAATGTGAGTGATGTTCAACGTGAAAATAAAACAAATCCCCGACTACTCATCAATATCAAATTTATTAAACATTTCAGTGTGACCCATAGACATGTTGAAGGTAAGATCCTTTCAATTGAAGAACTGTCTGTTTTTTACTGTAGACTATGCTTCTTTATGCCCTCTCTAACCGGAGGGATTACAAGTTTGATTGATACACGGAAGATGTTTCCCAACCTACTGGTTTTTCCTTCTTAGGCGTGTAGTGTGCGTTCTTACTTAACAAATGTTAGAAGGCCCGGCAAAAGAACTATATAACCCCGACGCAGTTGAGGTAGGTTGTGGTCGATTAATTTCTCTGACCGTTTTGTCTTTTGTTATCAACTCGGAGTCAATTTTCATAGTGGCCAACACTTGACATCCTTACGCGAATATCTGAAGACTGATCCATGAGGAACTGCCAGGCCTAGACAGGGTGTGGTTCAGGAATTCGTCGTCGGTCGCGGACTGTATCCAACCACTAGAAGCAAACATTTAAACTCATCAGTTTTACGCTCAATCACTTTGAACGGTTCGATAAATAAATCAATTCTGTCAGAAAAGAACACAAAATCGTCTATTTCCCGTTTCTTGACTTGCATGCGTTTGTACCAAGTATGAACTTGTGAAGAACAAGCGCTGAATATCTGTGCGTGACAATATATGGTTTCCAGATTAATACTATCTGTCGGCTTCCGAAACAAACTTAAATTAGCTTACTTCCATATGTTCGACGGGATCAAGATTATCCATCAGAACTCTTTTGTGAATTTGAATACTTGTGTCGCAAATGATGTATTTCCTAATTGTTTAGAAGGACGGGAAGAAGAAAGACTGTCAGAGCCTCGGATAAATATATGTCAGAATGTCGGTCACGTGGCTCGTGCACTTGATCACATGGAAAACAACAACGTGAACAACACACATCATCCTGAGCCAATCAAAATCAGATTCAATGAATGAACGGTCGATAACGTTGTCCGTTCGTTTTGTTGGCCGGTACAGCCTTGAACAGATAGTGTTTTAATGACTATTGCAAATGTTGGGTCTACAGTCCAGTGACTGCTACTGCTGAGTTGGAAGGGGATGAACCCATGTTTCTTTCCAACACAATCAATGTGATCTTCAGTTAGCATAGTCATCAATATTCATGCAACAAACCTGTCTGTGTAGCCACACTTATATTACACCGCGTGTATTAGTGTGAAAATAAGTTCGATATCCAGCAATCTCTCTAAGCAGAGTTTTCCGAGATAGCAATTTGGAAAGTAGAACAACACCCGTCCTTATTTAATCGGAAACAAACCGAGATACATTACATTGGTTTGTCTGTTTCTTCCCGAAGTACATCCCGTCTCAAAGTAACATCAGGGTACTGCTACACATGTACGTCAGCGAAGTGGAATGCCTCATTTGTTCCTTAACCGAACACCACGTTTTACAATCATATTGTTTAAACGAGCAAAAAATATCGTCCACCTATTGTTGAAAGAGACGGAACACTTAAAAGCTCACGTTCCAACTTCCTCACGAAAATATCTCCCAGAACTGAACCCAAGGGGATCATTAAAATAGACATCCCTTACTGAATCAATGTAATTGTTGATTCACTTCCACACCTGTGATCATAATTAGTCTTAAAGACAAGCCACTTTGTAGCGTACACTCGAAACCCCGGATTGAACTTGATTTGTGTAACAAAGCGTACTGCTGTGATGTTGGCGCCGTTCCTGTTTTCGTTTGTGTAAGTGGTGTGTATGGTTAACTGGGTCTTTGGCTCATGCTTGTTTGCGTTGTCTCCTTCCACAGGACTTTTGTTGGAACCTACTTCGGAAGAACGCTGTCCCCCAGTGTCTCCATGTTGCCCCAGAATTAGTCAGTAGGTTTTACTGGCATCAGAGTACGAACGGCCGGCTTGAATGTTACAATATGTCCACGACCAGTCAATGTTCGCACAATCTCTCACTTGATACTGTTGTACAGCGCAGCCTATCGGTCTAACGACTAGAAGTGTAATCGAATGGATTAAAGTGCTTTACCCGGATTGGATCAAAACCGGAATTGTAAAATTCAATTATCAGTGCAATTGTATAACATCTTGTTGTAAACAGCCACCAAGTAGAAGTGTCGAAAGCACTGTGGGTAGTAGATAAGTTCTGAATAAACTAACCCAACCAGGTTTAATGAGGTCAAAGATTTCGATCTATCCATAAAGTCCTAATAGCGGGGTTATCGATTGGAGTAACAGGACAGTTACTCTGTCTCTCTCTATCTAGACCATTGGGTAATCAGAACAGTACTCGCAAGCAACTACGGCCAAACGTCCACACATGATAGTTCGGTCGTGTCTAATGTGAGATCAGTATCGTAGTGGACAAACCGGTTGCCTCAGGAATGTGTTGCCGGAGTTCAAATCCCGGCCGTGGCAAGGAGAGGCACTACTGACGAGCTCTAATGAGAGCGAAACTCGAGTCTAATGCTTCTTTTTGAAAGTGGCTGGCTGGGAAGTCCATCTGAATGCGAAGGCCGCTATCAAATGTGAGTGCTGTTCAATTTGAGATTAACCATGCCCCCGACTACTCATTAGTAAACAAGCAATGAGATGGCGGAATTGGGAAACAGCCTGATCGTACACCATCCGTTTACGAAACCGGGCGTTTGGTTTACGAAGCCACCCACATACGCCCTACACCTCCCTTAGCCTCCAGTGGTTCCTGTTCCTCACTCACCCATATACACACTAATAGTTGTCCTTGGTCACGGGATATTAAGTTGTCCTGAGCCCTCAACTGTGAATGACGGCATTCTTGTTTGTACCGGTACGCGTAAGTTTGCTGTAACGTTGAATTCGATGGAGGTCTCGCTCCTTTGACCATTCCTTTTNCCGTTAATGAGGATGGCTTTGCGTCAAACAGTTTTTTATGTCGCACAACGCGTATAAAAGCAATCAGGTTATATTTACCTCGGAAAATTGATGGTAGATGAAAAGGGCTACCCCCAGATGCGAAGCAGCACTTCGATGCGCTATCATTGCGCATTTTTACGCTTCCACGAGTGTTCATTGATGTCGTGAGTACTGTACTGTCATTGAGCCCGGCTGTTGGGCATTCGAGTTTGCTGGTGGTTTTTCCCTCCACACATTAAGCTTGGCACAGAGTGGTTGAAAATTCCTTCTCATTGTTTCTATCCGGGTCCAGGCAAGCCCCTCAATAAACACTCTGAACTGTAAGGCGGCAGGATGAAAGGGTTTACTGAGGGGTCCCACTCGAATCCTTGGCTGTTATTCTGGTTCATTTAGGGTTGCAAAGGTTTCTCATCCCGCAACTGCAGTAAACAAGATATCGGACACCTGTTTGTGACTGCAGTTGGGCGCGAAAGATACATCAACAGTTATCAGAGAACTTAGAACAATGCTGAGCTTTTGACCGTATAGCAAAGTATACTAACAGTAGACGGTACAGGTTGAGTGATCGCCATGTTATCTCTGAGGGAGTAGTTCCTCATCAACAGACCTGGTGTTAAAATGATGGAAAAAGCTGTAAAGAAATTGGAGGTAGCAACAGATTCGGCGGACTCAAAAAGCTTGCGCTCAGTAATTATCTAACGGACGCAAAAGCACTGACCTTGATGACAGTATGTTCAAAATCAAACATGTAACGAACAGACTAGTATACCGGTTGCCAGTGATACACCGGTTGAACAACAGCGGTTGCCATCACTGGATGACCAATCAAATGCTCTGGAGTCATAGTTGCGGATCCCAGTGACGGGGTTGATGAACTGAAGATGAAAGTTACAGGCCAAGTGCATTAGAGAAAACATTTCTGGGAGTAACCCACATACTTTTATTAATAGACTGCAGATTGGACGGACAGGATATAAATACCACGAAGTTAGTTGTCCCAAAAAATTCAGGTGGATGGCATACATTCTAACGACAAAATCAAACGTAAAATCACTCTCATCTAGTTACCGAAGGTTAAAACCAATGCCAGCGAATACTCCATATGTGGTAAACAGTTTCTTGGCGGATTCCCGTTAAGAGCATTTACTAATATTAATTGATTAGTGTCTTCGCATTTCAATATTTTCAATGAGTTGAGCTACACAGCCATGCCGGAAGCTCAAAAGGATCATATTTACGACGCTTACATTTAATGCACTTTCAATTCTCATCAGTTGTTTTGGTGGATTCCAGTGTAAGCTGTGTGAGAAACTTATTTGGGTAGTCTGTCTGCTTAACTAGTTGATGTATTTCATATAACCCGGTGAGTTGTGAGGATGACTAAATCGAACTGTGAAGTTTTAGGGCCTTATAGCTTTGCTGGTCGAGCGCTTGTCGCGTTTGGACACGCCGGTTCCGATGCTACTTCGAGTCTAGCGGATGATCACTTTTTTGCAGTTAGATCTCATCCGAAGGAATGCTTATATTGAGGGGGTATTGAAATAATATTTTTTTAGATATACACATAAAACAACTCTGTCGATATACGATGACCGTGCTAAATCAGTACACTAATCTACTGAAACTAACGTTGACCGAATGATATAACACTGGTTGAGTCATCATTTTTTGTGCATTAAGAGTCGATCAGTGCTTTCTACGTAGCACTGCATGAGCGCGCCCTAGTAACTTCGGTCTTCCACTGTGTATCACTCTACCCAACGAACTTTACTGGATCCGTCAATTGACCTGATTAAAAGGTGGATTTTTACCGAACAATAGGTTACAGATCTACAGCTAATGCGATCTACCAAAACGGCAAATAATCGTACTTGGGAGCAGTACTTGTTCGGACCATCTCTCTCATGAATTTTATCGGTTCACCTACTATTGCAGTGAAAACTGCCTCGGATGAACAGAGTTGCTCTTAGAGCACATCGTGAAATGTTTATTTTAAGTGATGTTGCAACGCCTCTAATTTGTACTCTCCTTAACGCCGATGTCACATTCAAACTCCTGTTGGTAGTAGATCACTTGGTTGACCATTCGATTCCATACAGCTTATGATAATGCAGATAGTATCTAGCGTTCATTTCGGGACACTTTTAGAAATCCATAGACTTATGCTAAGCAAATAAAGTAGCTGATATGACCGATTAACTTGTAATGATATTGTAATTTTTGGTTGATCAGGGTCGAATCTGCCTCGCTTCTTGTTTCGTCACTACGCTCAAATGATATATAATTTATATGCATTAGGTATGTGGATGTTGATGTAAGACGAAATATGTACACCTTTCGCTATTCTCCTTCATTCCTAATGGTAAACAGATGTCAGAATTTCGTGCCCCTAACAGTTCCTGCATCAGTTCACACGATCGTGGTTTTAGGAGATGTTCATATACTTGCCGTGTTATCCTGTGCACCGTTATCTTCACACGTTAGGAAGCTTTGGGCATGTTCACCGTATGCGCGCAAATTAAATGCTAGCATCCGATGATACACATGTTTACATACCACGTTGATTAAATGGATTAACAGCAAAGAAACGCCAGCAGCATCTCCTCACCATGCCTGACCTGAACTTTGGTTTGAAGTGGCATCAGTTGAAATTTATCACTCAGACACCAAACACAGGGACTCTTACCAGGAGGGTGTTAGGCTAGTTCTGAACTAAACAGAAGATCGGTCGGCCACAGCAAACCCCAAAATTCAACACTAGTGTATGTATTACCTTCCGGCAATGTTGCCAAACTAGCATTTATGAGCGGGGCTAAACAAGTAAGCTTCTGTAAACTTGGACATATAATTCAATTAAGTGTCTGACGAACTGGTCGCACTCTATCGCTGATGCATTTTATTGTACAACATTTTGAAGACAAAATTAGGATTCACATTCCCTAACGAAACTTAAATAATTCACCTGCCAAGTCTGAAAGAACGTGTTTGTCTGTAGTAGTCAGAACAAGGGCTATATTTCAAGCTGCAAACTATTACTGACTTGTTATTTTCCGAATTCACAATTTTTCAGTCAAAACATTCTGTTCAAGGTTGGCGATTGGTCATAACCCCCCGTTGCGTCTTGTGAATCTCGACCAAAAATGATTTCCACAATAAAAAAATAATTTAATTTCAAAGGGGAAACGAAATGTTCTATGTCCCTGAGCGAAACGGTTCTTTGCCCTTTCATACCGACCACTTGTGCGCCAGCGAGTTAGTCAGTAGCTGATCAGTAATGTTTACACGACAGCACAGAGCAGACCCCTTCTCTGTTAGTCCGATGGACACACGTCTCACATGTCTACAATCACAATGCACTGGTGTACTGAATCTAGATTCGTGTTATCCTTTGGATGAAGGGAACGTCACAGCTGGGGGTGTCCATTCACTCAGTACGGAAGCCGAAATTGTGGACTTATCCCCGAGTGAATTCAATTAGCCCAGAAAGCGAGGCAATATACTCACGCACCTTGCATATAGATGGTATGAGCAACACGGCAGAACGGCTGAACCATAGGACCAAAACACGACCATGCGCAACAAGACGTGAGCAGCATGCTCCCATACACACTGTGGAGACTGTCTTGCCTAATGAGGCGGTTCGCGTGAACCACCTAGTCGAATCAGCGCGGCAGGAGTTCGGTCACACTGGTCACACTGAGATAACCCTCACCGCCACCACCAACACGACTACCAGAACTGAAGTGGTTGGCCACCCGGGATTTTATTGTGGTAAAATCAAAGATAGAATGTGAACCTTCGGTTGCTTCTTCAATTCGGCTGCTGGTTCACCAAATAACTGACTGCCCGACCGACTAAGAGAAAATTTAGAAACATACACACGCGCAAGTGAACACAATAAGAATTCAACTGATGGTCAGTTGACCAAAGTAAACATGGTTAATATAATAAAAAATTCCATGCATAAATAGGCGGAGGACGCGTTTTCAGTTCTCCCGTATCACTGTAGACGGACGTAAGAAATGGAAGCTAATTAATTACTAAGAAGGTTTTCTATAATACACTGTTTATGAGTGGGAATAATTCCCCATACCGATAGTCCTAACTGGGCACAGGGATTCGGGCTCGAACAGGGTGTATGACGTAACGTCATCACACTTGTTGAGACATTACCATTGACTGACTTCTGTTGTACGTGTCAGCCAAAATATTGAGTGGAACCGGCAACCATCCTGTCGCCCTTTATAGTTTTATTAAATCGACCATCAGTTCGAGGGGCATGACTGAAAATCCTCGCAGAAATCACGAAAAGTGTTCCAGTGAATAAAAGTTCTTGTTATGTCCTCATGTTTGAATGATACAGTTACGTACAACGAATGGAGGCCAGGAACTTTATTGGTGAAAATTAATCGAGGGTGACTGGGCAAATGGTTAGCAAAACTTCAATGCCTTCCGAAATGAAAAGGCAGTAGGCCGTTGTTAATTAGTGCTAATCGAACTGGACCGGTTGGATGTGTGTGAAATGCTCTACAGGTTGGGGTCCATACTTGGTCGAAATTGATAGGGTTATTGTATGTCCTCGGTTATGCAGAATGCTTACTCATCTCTTCTTGAGCATGTTTGAAAGCAAATTATATCAAAAGGTAATTATCATCGAAGGCGTGTAAACGATGTTTCTTGGCGCAGTGGACAGTTAGGAACAGTTCCAGATGCTGCCAACAATTCTGAAAAGGCTCTTAAAGGAATTGCCTTCATTTTGTGGGGTTGAATGTAGAAGCAATTATCTTTTTTTGACATTACAGTGAAATGCAGATCAGGTGGGTCGCTAAAGCAAACCGCTTTTGGGCAGGAAACCCGAACATACATACGTAGTATAACGAATAGAGCGAGAAGGCCTTGTGCAGAAGACGTGATGGAAACCGCACTGAAGAATCCATGAGAGACTCTCAGTTTTCATGTCTGTGTTGAACAGTCAGTCGGTTGCATTATGTAAAAAATTAACCTCGACACATGGCAGACACTGTTGAGGCGAAATATATTCGCTTAGCATTGTAATCCAAACGAGTCACAACGGTGGAGCTGATATCACGCCACATACTTGCTCTCATCAGTACAATCTACTACATTGCAATTTCTACGGTAAAATATCACCCAAAACCGATGGTAATATGTCAACAAAGTGACGACATGTCTACTAATACAGTCTCATTCTTGATCTACTCCTATGACTGTTGAGTGGTCTAACATATGTGAGTCAACCTACTGTGCGCTTACCTGAGACACGTCAGGTAACTTCCTCACAGGGTTAATAAATGAACACCAGTTCATTAATCCCGATCCTTGCCAACGATTTTGATCGACGCACGTTTCGCATTATATGCCGAGGCTCTGCCACATCTTTTATAAGGTTAAATGTTGCACCCTGTGGATGACCCAGACATTCACGCTAGGATTACGACGTCAGAACATGCAGGCTTAGAAGTAATGACTTCAGACGTTGAGATATTCTCAGCCAAACATGACCTCCCAAGGTTCTGGTTGGGTTTTGTCAGCGAATAAGGTTTCAAGGTTAATGTGAACATAGGCCCGCTAAAAAGAACACGAAATGGTTGGATCCGACACCTGGAGAGGACACAGTCCCGCCACGTGCACAGAGTAAACCTAGTTACCTCGCCTGGACCCAGTTATCTGGGACATTTTGAATTAACCGCGGGAAGTCCCAAACGAGTTTCGCTCTCATTGGTGCAAATAATAATCAAGACAAGATTAGGCAGCTTGCCACATCAGTATCTTCAACCCAATTGAAACGTCCGGATCGCAGGGTGCCCGATTAGACTGAACAGAGCGATTCTGCTTATTCTGCGTCAGACTAGGCAAGCTAAAAACTATTCACGCAAACGTGGGACTCAGCGTTTGTACATGATCATTCGGACACTGCCTATTGTGAACATACTGGCGTTGTGGTTAACTCAACGGTCTCATGAACACAAGGGCCAGAGTGCATATTCCGGTCTGGACGAGAATCTGCATCAGTGATAAGCCTTAAGAACTGAGAAACTCGAGTCTGGTGTTTTCTTTTGAGGCGAACTGGTTGAAAGTTTACCTGGATACGAAGGCTTCAGTCAAGTTAATGTGTGGGTTTAATCCGAAATTACAAGTTATTTTCAACATACTTTCGCTGCTCACTCAGAAAGACCAACCCAGTTTTTGAAGCATGCCCTAGGAAAACCATAGAGAATTTTTCCAACATCCTCGGTTTATCACTGTAACGTCTTCGTTAATCGATGAACAACACAGAACGGTGAACAATTTGTATCCCACATGAACCTGCGGCAATGAATTGGAACCAATTCTTAACAGCCTACATTGTTTTGTTGAGTTAAGAGTAAATGAAATGGTTCGTTCAATAAAATTTTAACACAGACGGTATATGTCTCCATTTGTCGACTTTGAGCTGCGAACACAATTGGTTAACTGTTGTGTTGAGAGCAGATATGCATACGAAAAGAATCTTGTAACATGCAGGCTGTAATGTAACCAACGCTGTCATATTTATAAGACCGGAAAAGACCTGAGCCCTTGCTGCTGTAAGATATCCTGACAACGATACATGATCTATTCTAGCCTAAAAACGCTTCGCAATAAAAATCGTTTCTCGCTGTAAAAAAAATCCCCTGGGTTGAGAGTTATTTCCAACGCATCAGAGCTTATTTAGAAGCTTACTCAACTTCTTCATTTGATTCAAAAATTGAGATCAAACGCAATTTCTCCTGCATTCCGGGTTTGTTCAGAAAATTCAGCTAGCCTCTTTCAATTTTAAAAAGGATTCAGTCATGAATAAAATGGGAACAGTGATATAACGGTCAACATGGTTGGTCCAGAGACAGCCTGGTCAGTGTACACATCCTGACCGTTACCGAGTCTGATAATGGCGACATTAAGACTTTGTGCCTCTTGTTGAAGAGGACTGGTTGAATAGCCTGTACTAAAACAGATAATGCCGGCAGTTTTGATTGGTGTTCAACTTACGCAAAGCAAAATAACCAGTGGACGATTTTTGTAACACAAATGCTGAAGTGTTCTCAATGTTAAGTATCTTCGCCACTATACACTAGTCCACTTTCTCAAGTCTACTCTCTGAAGTTTCGTGCCCCCTGGGATGTGGATTTCGTTAGAACTGTGCAAATTTAGCGGAAAATGTTGTTTGTAAGACAGGCGAAATAGTCAATTGAAAGGCGTTCTCAAGTGTGAGTCGTGGCCGGCTGTCAAAAGTCCGGCAGAGGATGCTACCGAGTTGCACGATTTCATAAACGCAAGCTGTTATTTGAGTCCATATACATAGGAGTGGCTTAAGCGAAACTATAGAAATACTAGACTGTGCGAGCAGTGATTATTAATTCGCCGGAAGTTCGTAACAAGTGCAATGTTCGGAAGTTAAACAATTAGTCGAGTGTGCAAAAATTTAGCTGGGTCTTGAATTGCTTATTTCTGCTCCCATCCGGTTCATATACCATTTTAAGAAAAACAATGCAATTCACGGAAGTTATGCGAGAAAGTTTATTACAACAGAACGTTAAATTGTGGACCCAGCCACACACGAGTCTCTAGGGTAAGGCATAAGTAGGTAACTTCCCCACCCAATCACTCCCCTCTTATGAGCTCGATAAATCAATATTTGGGATTCCTTTCACATTAATTAAAACATTGGCTGGAACCTCCAGAACGCATGTGGCCACAGGGATTAGTGTGTAACACGAATATGGAACACCCCGGAAGAGTAGCAATTTTGAGATGAACAGACTAGTTGGTCAAACCTTCGAGTACTTCTGACATAGGAAAACGGCAGTTAACACGACGATGCACCACTTCGTGTGTATGATGGAACTCTTCAAAAATAAAAATTAAAATCGTTCAGGTGTTGAAAAAATTAGACTGGAAACTAACTGTGCTTCGTTGAGTGTTCCCCGTACCTCTCACATAATGTGACATTGAACGATTTGTTTCTTAACAACTTTCTTGGTAAGGTTTTTCGTAGTTCTATACAAAGAGTGATGTCCAGTTATGACACAATCACTACCCATATCATGAGAGATTTTTCTGGCTTCTTATTCTAACTGTAGAGAATTCAATGGTTAGAACACCGTCTTGAATTACTCATCGATCCCCAATCCCTATGCCTAAATTTACCATTCACGGGGTTTGGCTAAAAACAGCTGTCAAGCGGGCAGTGTAAGAAACTTCATTTATCAATACGGGCCTTATATTGAAGCCACACTTGCAAGCTGAGTTACCCGCTCCTTAATCTACGCGTGAGGGACGTCGCAAGCTTCTAGTTGGGCACATTATCGAAAACTGTTGCGAAATTCCAGTGATTGTTTTCCCTGTTAGAAAATATATCGCTTGGAACCACGCTCCATTTTCCATTCTC